>CAKAOH010000520.1:17961-32781 GCA_916701665.1 Sebastiscus tertius | reverse complement strand
TTATTTAATAATTATATTCCACTATTTCCCAATAAGCAGTAATAAATAGCTGGTAATTTATTTAATACATTTCCAGGAAAAGAATACAAAGGTAATTGATATGCTTTATTTCAATGTCTGCTGATAAATAGATAATAATTAGCAAATAACTTCTTTGAAATTTCTTAAAAAAACTCCCTGAATCATGACATTAGCTACCAGGTTACATTTGTGTCAACAATAAGTCACAATGGTGAGATTTGTGTCTGATCAGAAGTGTCTTCTATTAGTTTTGGTTTCCCACCTCCGATGAAGAGCAGCACACAGCCGCAGACTAAGACTAAGGGCCCTATTTCAACCATTATATGCTATTATAGCATATAATTATTAAATCATGTTTATAATTAGGTCATTTTCGATACATTTTGAGGTAAATATTGGGGTAATTTGGCAGTAATTCCAAATAAATTTTAAATAGGTTACTTGCTAATTATCACCTAATTACCATAAAATTGAAGGACCTGTAAAATGACGTGTTACCCAACTTTCTTCCTAATTTTAGAATCACTAATAGAGGCAGAAATCAACGGGAGTCTATGCTCTTAATTCAAGCTCAAAATCCTGCCTGAAGTTCTTATAAAGTATTTTTATGAGACGTGAGAAAGCTGTGGTCACCTCTGTTAGCAACAGGCTGTAAAATAAGAACCAGTAACACAAGATAATAGTGCTTACTGTGTATACTCTTATACGCTGAAGGCACAAACAGAGACCGATAACACACTGACAGGTAATTAGTTCTCACCTCATGCCCGTGTTAATTTGATGCTAATGTGTTTTAAATAGCTGCTCCAGAGCCATGTCAGCTCTGTGAATGACTCTCCACATCTTTAGAATTCAAAACGTCACTGAAAATCTAACATTTGCGAACACTGGAAACTTTATATATGACATTTAGACTCGCGAAAGCCATTATTCATCAGCCATTCACACAAAAATGGTTGACTACAATAAAATAATTGAAAAGTGTAGCATTTACTCACTTGATATTTGTAATGTCTGGGTTTATGGAACAGATCGTCTGTGTTGTTCTGAAAGCATCTCATTGTGTTTTCCAACCTGCAGCTGCTGCAGCAGAACTTGGAGACCAACTTCTACTCGGGGCAGGTCAGCTGGGACGACGTGAGTCCCAACGACGCCGCCGCGCTGCTCAAGAAGTTCATCCGGGAGCTGCCCGCTCCTCTGCTCACCGCCGAGTACCTCAACACCTTCAGCGCCGTCAGAGGTCAGTGTGTACAGCAGGCCAGACCTATCAGGATGGAGATGGGTGTGTCTATGGAGTGACTTTATTGTGTTTTCTTATCTGGCAAGTTGCATATTTACTGTATAAATCAGGCATACACAATGATTCCTCTTCTCTTCCTCTACATGACTAATGCTACATGCTACATGACAATCTGCTCAGCAGGGTTCACATCATAATTACCTGAGTCTCTTCACCGTGATGCTTCACCTTTTCTGCTCCGGCTGAGCATTAAGATGAACAGGTTGATAGCCTTTTTAAGAGGCGTCCCTGCACGGTGACAAAGCAGCTGTAAAAGATCTGCTATTTTCACATTAGTCTCACCTTAATAAAAGATATTAATACGATCTGATTGATGACTCACTGATGTTTAGTTTGTGAGTGCAAAGTGATAAATGACGTGTGACCACAGAGACATAAGCTAACAAAGCTAATGGCTGTCTGTCACAATGTCATTAATCTTTAGATATCCCATTACTCTTAGAGGAAATGAAGAGGGTGTGTGTCTGTGTGTGTGTGTGTGTGTGTGTGTGTGTGTGTGTGTGTGTGTGTGTGTGTGTGTGTGTGTGTGTGTGTTAGCCCTGTCTTACCTTGCTCTTCCCTATTCCTTCAGACATCACAGAGCTGAGGCAGAAACTCCACATGTTGAACCTGCTCATCCTGCTGCTGCCTGAGCCCAACAGGAACACACTGAAGGTACACACACACACACACACACACACACACACACACACACACACACACACACACAATGCTCGATTTCTACAGAAGAAAAATTTGTTTTGGCCACTTGAACACTTTTTGTTTAGATTGTAATACTTCCTGGTTCTTATGTGGTGGAATATAAATAAACACATTAAAGGGGACATATCATGCTCATTTCCAGGTTCATACTTGTATTCTGGGTTTCTACTAGAACATGTTTACATGCTTTAATGTTCAAAAAACACAATTTTTCTCATACTGTCGGCCTGAATATATCTATATTCACCCTCTGTCTGAAACACTCAGTTTTAGAGCCTGTCTCTTTAAAAAGCCCGGTCTGCTCTGATTGGCTTGTGAGAAAAATATGGTGCACCTTTGTAAAGGTAGTTCTCAAACCATGGGTGGTATATACTAATAAGCCTGTTGTGACATAGGAAGGGGAGCCAAATCTGAAGGGCTTGTTGAATCACATGTTTTCTGATCTAGGCAGCCCACAAAAAACTGGGTTGTCTTATTTCACAGTTTGTGGGTTGGTAGGCAACTCCAGATACCCAAATGTATGTGCACCTTTAACTCATATACAGTGCTTACACAATTTTTTTTTCAATTTGAGGTACTTTACTTGACTATTTCCATTTCACGCGGGAAATATTGTACTTTTTTACTCCACTACAACCATTTGACGGCTATAGTTACTTTACAAAACAGATGAACTTTGAAAATATGATGCATTGTTGTAGCTTTAACTACCCAGCAGTATATCAAATATTTAAAATTAATTCCACTGTCACGAACTACAACAGCAAAATGCTCCTTTACACATGGTAATAAGGATCTGAATATTTCCTCCACCCGGCACACACTTGATCTCCAGGCACAATATAGGTTTGGATATTTAGCTACCAGAAGGAGTCAAAAAAACATCACAGTAATTTTACAGGATCCATAAATGACCCTGAAGTGTTGAACTAGCTTTAAAGCGATGTTTAGCATTCTGCACACCCTACATGCTGTTAAGTTAGTCAGAAATTCATCCCAAATTCCTGAAACTGGACATACAGTACTAAAGCACTGTTTCATAATGCGTTACTGTTGTTCTGCTCTTAATCCACATTTTAACACTCTGCTCTGATCTGTTATGTAACAGCTTGCTGCATTAACCATGACTCACTTGTGTGCAGTCAGCTCCGCTTATAGCATCCAGGAGCATAAAACCCACCTGAACTAATTACTCTGACTCCAGTGGAGGCAGCTGAAACTTACTGTGCATTAACATACTTCTCAGTGGAGGCGTTACGGATGATTCAGACACTGTGATAATTCACTTTACTCCACTTTGTGCTTCGCCGTAAGTGGCCCTCTCAGCGTTTACACATTGTTCAGTTGAAAGTGAGCGAGTGTTAAAACTGGAATGTTACACCTCCAGGTTACATTTAATATGAAAACAGATTTGATTGACGTATCTGTATGCACGTCTCCATCCATGTGTCCTTCAGGCGCTCCTCGAGTTCCTCAGTAAGGTGGTCTCCAGGGAGAAGAGGAACAGGATGAACCTGTGGGCCGTAGCCACCATCATGGCTCCCAACCTCTTCCTCCATAAAGCCGTCCCCAGCAGGCTGACTGAGGGGGCGGAGAAAGGACACGCAGAGAAGGCGGCCGATGTCATGAGGCTCCTCATCCGCTACCAGGACCTGCTCTGGACGGTAGGAACAACCACATATTCACATCTTTTACTGCAGAAACATAATAGTGTCATTATTTGGAGGCCATTATTAATTTTCTACATGTTCTACAAGTCTTTTAAACATTTTTCTCAGTAATAAAGAGTAATGAAGCAACACTCATTTCATATCCCTGTTGTCATCTAGCAAGTTAAAAATTAAATATCAGCCAAAACTGTACTTTTAAGCTCATTAAATTGAGTTTAAGAGGTTCATTCTTGACTTTGGAAATAGCAGTTTGACAAAAAGTTCTTATCACAAGTTTCCTTTATTTATTTCTGGCTGAAAGCTCCACAAAAATCATGTTGTGTTCATAATTCTTGGCATGAAAATCCATCACAAACGTTGCATCATGCTCTCTTTTTCTCCCTAGATCCCTAACTTCCTCATGAGCCAGGTGCGTAAGCTGAATGAGAACAGTAACCGGCGTTACCAGTTCTACGATCGCCGCATCAAGAACCTGCTGAGGAAGATCCACACAGACAGCCGCGACAAACCTGATAAAAACACCTCAGAGGTGAGCTGGTTAACAACCCTGTGCTGCTTCACACACAGCAAAGTTCAATACAATATACGGTTTAATTACAGCCATAAATTTACTACAACAAATCCCAATTCTTGTGGTGAAAACTCCTCACATATGGTTTATATCTGGAAAAAGGGTTGCGGTGTGGAAACATCATTGTTTTACTATCCAAAGTTAATACGGTGGTTCCTTTTTGCCTTGCAGCATTGCCGTACGGTGAAGATCCAGGTCGGGGATCTGGTGAGCGGCACCATGGAGTACCAGCTCAACATCAGCTCCCGAGCCTCGGACCTGCTCGCCCAGTTTCACCGCCAGTCCCCCCGCAGCCCCGATAATGGAAAGGGCAAAATGCGAAGGTACAATACTGCACACAGTTTAAATGACCACATGCTGATGATGACTCTTAAAGCAGCAGCGGGTAGAATTGGAGCAAATATCATTAGAAAAAGTTATTTTTATAAAGCAGTCACTATATCCTGACAGAAGTGCATGAGACAAGTAATCTGAAAAATCATGTTCCTCTGTGTCCTCCGATGCTCCTAATGGCATCTGCAAGATTTCATAGACCGGAGGAAAACAACCAATCAGAGCCGAGCTGGAGTCTGCCGTCTCTGAGCAGCTGTCAATCACTCGTGAACTCCGATCAAACGGTCAAACTAGGCAGTGCTGATCAAATATGAATCAATATTCTGTTACTGTAATGCCTATTTCTCGCCTCAAATGTTGTCTTGTAGTGTAACTGTTTAGCTGTCAAATGAGAAAGTTTGTGACCTGGCAGCCATGTTGAGATCAGTTGCGGAAATACCAAGCACCGCCTACCACAGTACACTACAAGATGTTTCTGAAAACATTTGAGGCGAGATATAGGCATTACAGTGATAGAATATTGATTCATATTTGATCAGCGCCGCCTAGTTTGACCGTTTGATCGGAGTTCGCGAGTGATTAACAGCTCCCTCCGTTGAATGAACAGCCAATAGGAACACTCTCTCTCTGTAATTACCTGTGATTGGCCAAAGTCTCCCGTCACAGGCTAGATTTTTTAAAGCCTGAAAACAGAGCCATGAGGAGGAGCAGAAGTCTAGTTATCTCTTAGAGCACTTGAATTACAATATGCTGAAAGGTTATTATGTAATTTTTGCCCAATGATGCTAAAAACATTCTGCCCACTGCAGGTTTAAGTGTCATTTTGTTACCTAACATGCACAGCAGTTAAGTTTAAGCTTTTTTTCTTATAGTAGTAACGGTGTCACTTTGTCAACTGATGAATATTCCCCTTTAGAAAGACATATTATGTGCTTTATCCACCTTTATGAAAACAAAAGGATGCTACATAGGTGTTCTCTGTCTCAACAGAAACGGCTCGGTGGCGTATCCGGATTGTGCCCTGTACGAAGTGGGAGGGAATATTGGTAAGTCGGAAGTATTTTCTCTGGCCGTGGCAGCGCTGACATTTGCATGTCTTTCTGCTTGTTGAGCTGATGAGGGTAGCGAGGTCTTACGTAATGAACTGTGCAGGCGCCAAAGAGACATGAGCAGCAGTGCATCTGCAGTTATCAGAGCAGACAAATGCTTATCACACATGTCTGTGCGCTCACAGGAGAGCTGACACAGTGAACGGTAAAGAAATAAGCGTGTTCTTGCATAACTTCTGAATCTGATTATTGAATCACTGTTTTGATATAAACAAGTCCTGAATACTCAAGCAGAAAAAAATTGGACCATTAATTGAATAGTTGATTGACAGAAAAGTTATCTGTAATTCGAGAATTGATTAAACATTAAAGTCATTTTTCAAGGAATAATTCCCAAAAAATCTCAAGTTATAGCTTCTGAGTATTAGTATGTTCTTACAATAGGTCAAACAATGAATCGGCTAATTGAGTATAATAATAATCAGCAGATTAATCGATAATGAAAATAATCGTTGCAGCTGTAATTGAATGTAAAAATCAACCCTATTTTTAATATTTTAATTTCCAACAACTGGAGCTTTTAGTAATTAGCTGTGTGTGTTTTCTGCAGGTGAGCACTGCCTGGATCCCGACACACACCTTCTGGATTTGTACAACAGCAACTCTGGAGGAGAGTGGGTCATCAAGCTGAGACCCAACGCCAGCAGAGGGCTGTGAAGGATGGACGAACAGCTCGGGGAACAGGTTGCCGACGAAGGACAAAGGCAGAGCCTAAAAAAAAAGATCAAAACCACGCAGCCCTCTCTTCTCGTCCTTTTCATCCTTGGAGCAACAAGGGAGAAGGAGACAGATGGACAGATGGAGGGAGCAGGAACAGATAGATGGACAATCTGCCAGGAGCAGAGCCTAAGAACTGTCTATGATCAGATGAACACACTTTGCCCTCCTTCTCTTTCCCTCTACCTTTCTCTCTCTCTCTCTCTCTCTATCCATCTCCCTCTCTCTTCTTTTTCTCTCTTCCTGCGACGCTGCGAGCAGAAAAGCCGCTGACGTGACTCATTACTTCCGACAGAGAACCTGCTGCATGGAAAAGAGAGGAGAAGAGAGAGAGAGAGAGAGAGCGGGTGGGCAGTTTGGTTCGCCATCTTTTCTCTCAAGGAATCACCTCCAACTATGAGCGAGCAGATGGGGATGCAGAGCACCTCTGGCTACAGAGACCACAGGTCCGACCCCCTCCTCAGGCCAGCCAGACAATGTGTTTTCAAATCATGTGTTCATTCATCATTTTTTTTTTTAAGAAGCTGAGACGTGATACAGGAGCTTTGAACACGTTTTATACAAGAGAAAACAACATTCATTCATTCATTCTTGACCTTGGAAACAGCAATTGCCTCCTACCCCAGTTACGGAAACCAGTATTCTTGTTTACATGACATTAAGTAAATCAGTTTACTGGACTGTAACCCGGTCCCTTAACTGCATGTAAACACAGAGGCTGTAGTAGATATCCATTTGGCTTATGATATGGACAGAAAACTACAGTATCACGTCCAGCTTTTTTTAATTACTGATGATTAAAAACCAGCAACGAGACAAAAAACATATTGAAAACAGAAAGCCAGTGTGGATCAGAAGCTAACCTGGAAACGGAGCGGGGACACCAGCTCTTTGTAAGCACACAGCTACAAACGGATCAATCAGTTAATCAACTGACTCATCCCTCTCCATCTGCTTTTTGGCTCTCCGCTGACCGTTCTCCAGCTCCGACGTTTTGATCACAAAATAAACAAAGACGGGGGATTCCTCTCAGTATTGGCTCCATTCCTCGTCTGTCTGTGCCATTCAAAGAGATGAACTGATATCTTCTTATCTGTGAAACCCTGCGATCTCCTTGGCCTCATAAAAAAAAAAAAAAAAAAATCCACGGACTTCCAAGGACCCCTGGTCTGTGCAGAACAGTGCTCAAAGAGACGTTTCTTTTTTTTATATTTTATTACCAAGGGATTTGGTGTCACAACCTCAAGGACAGTGATTGCACCTCTAAAGGGAGTTGTTAAGGACACAGTGAAGCTGGTCTTCAGTTTTTAAATGAATGGAGCCGAAAGTGCTGAAGTGACTCTTCAGGAGGGGAACTGGGATTATTGTTGTTATTTATATGAATGTAATGCCATTGTTGCTTCTGTATTTGATGAGTAGGCTAGAGAGACTTTAGGATAACGTGGAGTTTGCTGCACTCAGTGTAACAGTATGTTGTGTTAAGTCGCCCATACTCAGTGTGGGAATTTGCAGTGTTCTTGTACATATTTCTCGAGTTGTTTTTTCGATGGATTCCTAAACAGTACAGTGAGATAAATGTCATGTGTAAGTATTCATTCATACAACTCTGCTGTGAAGATAAAAAATCACTGCACTGTTGTGACACAAGCAGCAAATGAATGTGTTGAACATTTTTGCGCTATAGATGCGAATCATTTACTCCCTCGCAGTCGGAGCCATGTTGGGTGCTCCGCGGCCATTTTGTGGGGAAAGTGTCTCGCATTCAATAGATGGAGTAATGACAACCGGGCCCCGGCACCGACATCCATCAACACCCTCCGCTCCATCTCTGTCACCTCCCTAATAATGGACCATAATGGCGTGTGTGGCGCATGCATCAGAATCACATTTCTTTGATAAAGGAGAAGCTAATAAATGGCTGTTATAAATTCTGCCGCCCTGGACCTGACGACAGCAGCGGTGTGTGTGTGTGTGTGTGTGTGTGTGTGTGCATGCATGTGTGTGATGAGCTTCATTACACAAGTCCAATTGGCCTGTCCCAGGGTCCCGGGCACAGTTCAGTGCCTCGGCACAAAGCGAGCTGATGAAACTGCCTTCTGCTGACAATCAGGAGAACTAGGTCACCTCTGAAGCAGCATCCCAGAGGGCAACGCAGTGCGCGAGTTCAAACGCCCCCGGGGAGCCGAGCACACGGGCGCGTATTGTGTAAACACACATGACAACACACAACACGATGTGGAGTCACCAAAACAGGGGGCACGAGTTCACACCGGTTTTTCTGTCGTTTGTGTTTGTACATTATGTGAATGTGTTTGTGTGTGAGAGAAAAAGAAGAAGACGCTTCCTTTTGGTGTGGATATCTCTGAAACAGTGTTATCGATATCATCACCCAGGGAGACTAAATGATGGACAGTTATGTGATCAAAGTGTGGTTGTGGACCTCTTATTGTCTTCATCACCGCCCAGCTTTTATTGTGGTGAAGATTTTTAGACGTCAGTCAGCAGCCGACGTCCGAATGTATATTTATGCCCTTTATTACACAAGTCATTGTTTTTTAATACTTCTGTGAAAATAGTATTTGCTGTAGAAAGAAAAAACAACTTTTGAAAAATGTTTTTGTCAATAAATGTGAATCTAATGATGTGCTAAACGTGATTTATTCTTCCAATATGGGGTAATGGGTGTGGTAGAAAAGATGGTATCAACAAAAGGATCATTCATCACTCTATAGTGAATCTGAAACTGCATCACACAAAAGAAGCAAACATACACACGTATATGTGTGTGAAAACAGAGAAAATCTGTAGTGAAGTATTCTGCTGTAATCAATAGAGAGATTAACCTTGTAATGTGTGCGGGTGAAGAGGCCAGCGCTGCTCAGGCTCTTGATTAATCATCGCCACCGTTCCTTGAAAAACCATTCGCAACTAACTGCCTCATCAACTTTGATTATTCAAGGTCTCGGCGTGTCCAAATGGCCGCCTGAAAGACAAAAGGGAGAAAACTGACGTGTGATATGGCATTCATTGTGTTTTCTTTCACTGGATTAGAGTTTCGAGCTGTGCGTTTTGTATTTTTTAGAACATACAACTTGTGGGGGAGTAATTATGGCTGTGATATAAGTGTTTAAATCCAAAATGAGATATTCATTATTTGAAGAGTAGATGAATACAAATTGAATATGTGATGGATTTAATATATTTAGACTTAATAACAGATCTGCTCCTTTGTAAATATTGAGATAATTTTTCAAAGTGAATATCTAGAATTTTAAAGGTGCTAAATGCCAGATTGGGAGTATTTCTATTGCCTCCACAAGGCTCTCAACATGGCGACAAATGAAGCCTTTATGTGTCTTAAAAAAGGCGTTTGCTAAAAAGTGTCTAAATGAGACTACAAAACGTCATGACGCCGACTCGTCCGCCTTTACCGCCTCGTTGTGTATACTTGCGTTAATGTGACAATGGTGTAGTTCATTTGTAGCCTAACGTTAGCTTTTTACTTCTAGCGATTTCATTTAAAATTCATAAAGTTTTGTTCATTTGTGAAGATTATCTTTCTGAATAAAACATGTATAGGTATCATAAATATATGTTTGCCACAGAGCTTATTTTCTGCAATAATCCAAAACCCAATGGAACAATCCGATTGGCTTTTTGTCGAGGAAACCAAGGCGATGCTAACTTCCTGGTTGGCCTATAAAAAAACACGTCAGCCCTGTAGCGCTCTATAGATCACCTTTAAAAGAAAATCCTTCATATCATATTCTCTCATATTCCAAGACTTTCTCTCAGTACAGAAAACATGAATCACACCTTTTTTCTGAGTGTTTGGGAGTATGTTTTTATGAGTAAATACTGTATGTTTGGTGCTTTTTCCAGCCTCATTCACTCCGTTCTGACAACAAAAAGAATCACTAAGCAAACCAAACTGCAGCCCCCCAGACAGAGCAGCAGCACAGCCCGCCTGCCAGACGTAGGCCCCTTTGGCCTGCTGCAGATCTAAATTACTGTAATCAGTGGATGAAAAGCAATCAGCAGCCTTGTATGAGCTGCTGGCAGAACGCCTGACCCCCGGCTCTCTCCACCAATCAGGCCGCCGCGTCCCATTCACAACTAATCACGACGTGCACTCAGAGATCACCGCCTCCCTCACATTTGATGGAGGAAGCGCTCTTCTCCTGCTTTTGTCTTTTTTGTGCCGAGCTGACCGGAGTCGACCGGATTGATGAGGGATGACGGTGCGAGCTGAAGCTTTTTTCCGGTGCTTACATGGTGGCAGCCATGGTTTCCCTCTTGGCACCAGCTAATAGAGGCTCCTCCACCGATGAGTCAGTTTGCACAAAAGTAAAGTTTCACTTTCAAATTTAGACTCTAATCTCTGCTGCTAATGATGTGTTCAAGTGAGTCAGGAAACGGATGGGAGAGAAAAACATTTTCTGATGTAAATTTAACAGATTCTGACTGAACTGAGGTAATCACTGATGGAAATAATGTGGGTGTCTGAGCGATTACAGTGCTTGTGCCAGGATTACCAGGTTTAAAGCAGTAGCAGTGTTATGTCAATGGTGGAGTATTATTTTTGGTAATGTGGGGACGTTAATGAGCTGAGGAGGACTAATTGGTGCACAGAAGAAACTTTTTCCAACCGAGCCAAGCTCAATTCAAACGAGCAGAAAGACAAAAAGGAATACAGAATACACAATTTCACTCTCGTGAAAATCTGTTTTAGCTTTGGCAGAAAATGTTGTGTTTATGTAGCACTCCACCACTCTGATTGAGAAAATGTTTTCAGGGCCTTTAAGCTTACACAGAGAGCTATAGTTTAACGATTACTGTTGTTAAGAGCCATTCCTTTATTGATGAAGAGTGGGGAGTCAGGTGGCAGCGTGGTGAAGACTTTTACCTGATCATTAGACTTTTGATTTACTTCATTATTCATAGCTGAAAAAAAAATCTGAGATAGACAGAAATTTTAGAGGCCTGGAGCCAGACAGGTGACGGCATTGAAACAGCATTTAAACCACCTTTAAAGAGGGAACCTCGTATGCTTTTGTGCTTTTTCCTTTTCCTTCAGTATGTTATATTGTTTTTTTGTGCACGTAAAAGGTCTGCCGAGTCACAAAGCCCAAAGTCCACGCCAAAGGAAGTTACTCTCCCCCACAGAAATGCTGCTCCTGAACTGCCAGAAACGCCTTGATTGAAGTCCCGCCTTTTCTTCTGTGATGTGGTGATGTCACCAAGTAACACACTTTTCCTTTGCTAGTTTGGCTCACCATCAAACAAAGCTACTTAGAGCGGAGCTTAAACAGAGTCCGAAGAGTTAGGTTTGGTTGACCAATCACAACCGTGGGCCAGCTGACCAATCAGAGCAGACTGGGCTTTTCGGGAGGGGGCGGGGCCGGAGCTCAAACAGAGCGTTTCAGACAGAGGGTGAAAGGAGCTGCTGCAGTGCAGCCGATATGAGAAAAATAAAACATTTTTTGCACATTAAAGCATGTTAACACATTCTAGTAGAAACACGAAATACAAATATGAACCTAAAATAAGCATAATAGGTCCCCTTTAACGTCACCCTTCTACTCAAAAATGTGTTTCGCTCATTGTTACTTCATTCGGATGTTTGAGCTTCATGGTGCAGAATTACGCAGAGTTTGACGCTGGAAACTAGAGGACTGTTTGCAGATTCGTCTGCTGAAGGGGGGAAATGGTCTAAAATGTCACAAGTTGCTAAAGTGTGATGTGGAAACTTGATGTGCGTGAAATGAAATGAACTTTTGAAATATTTGCATAATTATATATTCTGGATTTTTCAGCCAAGAACAAGGAGTAGATTTATTTTGCTTTTGATGTTTTTTGGAAGACTATTATTCAAAGCATGTTAATGTCATAAAACATGCCTGGGTGGGATCTTTAAAAAGATGAATGACTAAAGTAAGACATGTAAATGATGGAGGTCCCTGAAGGAGACAACTGACCAACTTTTATGAATAACAAACGAGAAGACGAGAGGGTAAATGGGGAATGGAGGACTGAAGAGCTTATCTACCATGAATGAGGATGCCTCAGTCACCCACCCTCCCCCTCCCCTCTTATCTAGACTCTCCCTTTCTTACCCTCTGCCTCCCCCCTCACACTTTCCCACCCTCCGCTCGCCGCCAGGGGTGGATCCCAGCGTTTATCTCTACCATCCAGCCCCGGTTGTCTCCTAGCAACGGCGCACGGATCATTTAACTGCCCCTGCATCCTCTGTTTTATCCACCCAGTTACATACAATATGCCAACTGCCTTTATTCACATTTTCTGTGCTTTTATGGCCCCGCAACGACCCACTGAGCCTGGTTGTTGGTGTTTTTGGTTTTTTTTAGGCCTACTTGTCTCTCTGGCTTGAAGCACTCAAACCATATCAGTGCCACACTTGAGGCAGACAGACAGGCAGGAGAGGCTGTTCTGTCAGTACGTGTCACTCCAGGATCCAGCAGGTGCACAAAACACACACACACACACACACATACACAAACACATGCAAACACACACACGCGCGCGCACACACACACACAATCAATGGGGGAAGACAGGACTTGGCCCTCGGTCTGAAAGGCCCTCGCAGAATCAATTAGCATTTAAATTAATGAAGCGCGTAATGAAGAGAGCGCTATCTCTCCTGCAGAAAGCCGACAGACAGGCGGAGAGCTGATTGTGAATCTGCATCAGGAAGACACACTGAAAGGAACATCAAAGATATTCAAATAGCCACTTCGTCCCTTTTTCTTTTCTTTTCTTTTTTTTTGAAGGAAAAGTGCCAAATTAAAAGCAGGGCTGCTTTAAATAAAGCTACAATATGTATGTTGTGTTAATATAATCACATTTCCATATAAAAAGTGCCATTAATAAAGCACATAATTAAAGATAAAATGATAGCATGGAAAAGGCCGTCTTTATCTTTCAATATCCATCAGAGCAAATATGCTTAAAGGAGGCTGCTTCCGGTGCAGATAACCCGAAACTGATTTACTCAGGCAGACAGGAATTTGAGCTCATTTCAGCCATTCAGGATGTATTTCTCAATTTAGAACAGACTGTATCTGATTTTTACTATTAAATTAATATTGTGGTATAAGGAGGTGAGGGAGACCAGTATGGAGCCCGGACACTGACCAAAAAAACCTCCTGTTATTCCATCTTGAGAGTGTTTTCTCACATTATTTCAAGCTTGCTAACCTCCCTGCTAACCTTAAAGGTGCAGTGTGTAGGATATGCTGGCATCTAGCGGTGAGGTTGCAGATTGCAACCAACTGAAACTTCTCCAGTGTGCCAAACATGTAGAGAACTACGGTGGCCAACGCGAAAATGTGAAAATGTGAATGTCCCTATTTAGAGTTAGTGTTTGGTTTGTCCGCTCTGGGCTACTGTAGAAACATGGTTACTACATACTTATTAATATTATATGCCATTTCCGCCAATAGATCCCCCTAAATGTTACACACTGTACTTTTAAAGTCACATAATTTAATTATATGTTATCTACCTTTGTGGTATTTGGAGTAGGCTGTTAACAAGTGAAACTAGATTCAAACAGTGTAATATTCTTTTTAAATTAACTGACTCAAGTGTTGACATTGGATTTTATTTAGATGTAATTGCCAGTGATGATGCTTTACAGACATTTTTACCAACACGTTGTTGAGGCTTGCAGTTCTTTTCACCACGTGGAAGATATCGTTGGTTTCTAAATATCTCCATCTAGGAGGCTAACATTAACAGTTTTAACAACTCAATTGCTCGGAAAACAGTTACAGTAAGTAATATGACGTGAATGTAAAACAGGGACAGAAAATAAGGCCCCCTTTTTTTAAATGTGTAAAATGAGGTATAGGAAAGGGGTGGGATTGTAATATGAAGATGAAAGTAGTGACAGGGGGGCATTTCAGTTTTATTTTTGACTCGTCTGATAACCTTTTACTTCTTTTGTCAGTTTCGGGACTCTAGCGGCACTGTGTTGTGGCTGAAAAATATTGTTAATGTGTTTGCGGCTGCAGCAGCTTTTGTGATTGTTGGCAACTGACGATGTTTGTGACACAAACGCACACAAGCGCACAAACACACTGCTGGCGGCTCTGCCTCGCTGACAACGACAGACGCTCCATCCCCTGGGTCACTACCCACACACACAGTGACACTTCAGACTGACAGCATGTCTCACACTGAACAAATGTGACTGGATGTAGCACCAACGGATGCTTTCATACTTCTGAGAAGAAAAAGGGAGTTTCTGTGTGTGTGTGTTTGTGTGTGTGTGTGTGTGTGTGTGTGTGTGTGTGTGTGTGTGTGTGTGTGTGTTAGGGAGGAGGGGGAGTAACTGAGAAACGCACGAGAATTTATCATCCAGCAATTAGG
>CAKAOH010000520.1:0-17941 GCA_916701665.1 Sebastiscus tertius | reverse complement strand
TAACCTTTTACTTCTTTTGTCAGTTTCGGGACTCTAGCGGCACTGTGTTGTGGCTGAAAAATATTGTTAATGTGTTTGCGGCTGCAGCAGCTTTTGTGTTTGTTGGCAACTGATGATGTTTGTGACACAAACGCACACAAGCGCACAAACACACTGCTGGCGGCTCTGCCTCGCTGACAACGACAGACGCTCCATCCCCTGGGTCACTACCCACACACACAGTGACACTTCAGACTGACAGCATGTCTCACACTGAACAAATGTGACTGGATGTAGCACCAACGGATGCTTTCATACTTCTGAGAAGAAAAAGGGAGTTTCTGTGTGTGTGTGTTTGTGTGTGTGTGTGTGTGTGTCTGCATGCCTGCGTACACATGCTGACAGCAGCTACTGAGCGGCACACAAACCTTATCGCTACAACATGGTGACAATAGAGAGCTTTCTGCCTGCAGCGTCATAAACCCCACTGAGCGAGGGATGAGGGCTGTGCTTCCCTTCCTCTACATGATTCATGGATCAAGTCAAGACCCCCCTCCCACACCCTCCCCACACACACACACACACCCCCACCATGCGTCATGCCATCAAGGCCCCCGCCACCTCCCAAACACCCTTACACACACACATATCAAACGCACCCCTGCTTGCCCCAGATACTGTACATCATTATGACATTTTAGAGCAAGAAATGGGAGGAGAGGATGAAAGGAGAGAGGAAAGAAAGGAAATGAGACGAGGAGGAGGAGGAAAGGAGACAAAAGGAGAGGAAGAAGAAGGGAGGAGAGAAAAGGCATTGAAACAAAATGAAGAATTAAGAAGAGTGCAGAGGAGAGGAAACAAGAAGAAAGGAGAAGAGAAGAGGAAAGGAAAGGAAAGAAAGGAGAGGAATAGCCGTACATGCTGCTGCTCTGTCCTTCAGATGTGCCCTCAGATGTCAAACAGCTCCTTTGCACTAGAGTCACATTTTGTTCCAACGTCCAATAAAGAGCCACAAACTCAGCACCCACCCCACGACACACCACCACGTCACCACCGCATTGTCCCGGCTGCTTCACTGTACAGCATGCGTAGTAAAGAGAAACACCCACGCTGCACCACTCCCTCCAGGGGGCTTTCTCCTGACCACAGCACGAGGAGGGAGGAGAGAGACGTGGGTGGACAGTAGTAATGATGACAGTGGGAAGCCTAGCAAGACAGTCACGAATGTGTATGTGTGTGTGTGTGTGTGTGTCTAAGTCAGGGCACGGGACACCCCTGTGATCTCAGTGTGTCAGAGGATGATGATGATGATGATGATGATGCTGTGTTGTGACAGAGAGACGAGACAGAGCGCTTCATTCACCCGGCAGCAGACATACACAGTGGGTTACACACAGGGCTGAGAAAAAAACACAAATCAGACTACTAGTATCTCATTTTTTAATAAATAAAAGTATTTATAAATCAGAATGGGGTGAATTGTATTCATCCAACTTAAAGGATAAGTCTGGTGGTATTCCATATTTTGCCTATTGTCACACAAAAAGACCAAAACCAACAATGAATTGATACTAAACTGCATCCTCAATTATATTTCGAGGGAAACATATTTTCTCCCGGTCAGACTTTTTTAACAGTTTTAAACATGTGGTTAAAGCAGCAGTAGGCGAGATTGGAGCAAATATGATTTTAAAAAGTTATTTCTATAAAACGGTCACTATATCCTGATAGAAAGTAATCCTGAGAAAGTTTGTGATCCGGCAGCCATGTTGAGATCAGTTGAGGAAATACCAAACACCGCCCACCAGCTGGAGCAAACTTTCTCATTTTACAGCTAAACAGTACACTACAAGATGTTTCTGAAAACATTGGAGGTGAGAAATAGGCATTACAGATCATATTTGATTTAGGAGACCAGGCCGCAAAATTTTATATAATCAGATCATCTTTTTATAATCAGAATTTGATCCAATAAAATTATGAATGTCTAGAAGCACCCGATTCGACTGTTATCAGGCCATTAAATACGCATTATCAGTCACTACAAGCATAGATGTGTACCACCATAGATATGGGTCATTAGGGACCTACTACGCCTACTACGTTGTAAAAGTGAAAGTGAAACTTAACGTGTTCTAACATGTAAAACTGAATGAAATGTCACGTTTTGAACACAAACAAAAAGGACTTCTTTTGGTTTAGGCTACAAAACTACAACTTCTTTAGGTTTGAGCAAAAACAAAATTGGGGGGTTAAAATAACTACGAACACAAAGACAACTACACATTGCTGGTTTGAATGCGAACTCCGGGCTCCTGGGTGAAAACCCTATGATAAGTCTATACTACAACGCCTGACTTCCGCTTCTGCTCCTGTCATAATTACTACGGTCGCTCTCCTGTTCTTTTATACCTTCTTACGGTGATCTACCATGTCAATAGATGATAAAACCTAATATTGGGTGTAGTAGGCCCCTATTAACCCATATCTATGGGGCTTATAGCAACTGATAACAGCTATTTATTAGCCTGACAACGGTCTAATTGGCTGCTAGAAGAGCCATATCATTAAAGGGTAACTCAACACCTGAGATGCTTACCTTTGCTGACCTCTTGTAGTTTCATTTCTCACCTGGCTGCAGTGATGTAAAGGTGGACTCACGACCCCGTGACATCACTGCAACGGAGGTGAAGCAGGTTTGAACCTTTCAACCAGAGAGGGAAGTAAAACACTGCTTTTCTGCCCGGCGTTAAGTTACTCTTTTTAAATTTTAGGTTTTATATTTAATGCCATGTATGGGTGCCAGGAGCAAACAGGAAGTCAGTCAGCTCGGCCAGAGGAGAGCCTTTAACATGCTTTGCATCACGACTCAGCACTTGTCAGCAGCTGGTAATGTAGTACCGCTTCCTGCTGCTAGTCTGCAGTGTTGCCTCAAGCCGCCTGTTCTCAAAGTCAATCATTGTCTCTTTCTTTTCTTTGTCTGTCTGTCTGTAGACTTGAGACACCATCACACACACACACACGCACACACACACACATACACTCTCTCTCTCTCTCTCTCTCTCTCTCTCTCTTGCTCTCTCTCACCCAATTATTGTGACCATAACAACTACCTTTGAATATGGCCTGTGGATAAATTCACTATTACCAGGTCAATGCCTTGCAGCATATCTGTCCCCCTCTTGACACACACACACACACACACACACACACACTCACACACACACACACACACACACACACGCACACACACAGACTCTTTCTAGCCGCTGTCGACTCTAATCATCGGCCGCCGAGGAGGCACAAAGCTTAAAAAAGAGAGGAGGAAAAATAACCATGGCAACAAATTTGAGGCAATTTCAGTAATGATATGAATTAGACGCCAAGCTGAATGCAGCATGTTGGGCAGAGAAGAAAAAGCTCTCAGCTCTGCTTTTGAAGTGACAGGAATAAGAAGATGCTGCAGTTTGTGTTTACATTCACAGCAAAAAGTGAGTTTTATTTTGTTTTTCGAAGAGGCTCCAGTGATCACACTTTGCTGCGATGACACTGTTTCTATTTTAAGCTGGATGCCACATTATGCTGGCCAAAATAGGACACACAGTCACTCACACAGAATGAATGTCTGAGCATAAATGGCAGCTGGCAAAACAGGCTTAGCCGAGCGTGAAAATCAACATGAATTCCCACTCGGCTGGAGCTCGATGCCCTGATGCGGCGCTCCCTGCGACCCGTGTCCACGTCCCCAGACACCCCTTCACACAGTGGAGTGGAGAGCTATGATGCCACTCCACGAGGCGGAAATAATGTCAGTTTGAGAACAGAGCAGATCTCAGATGATCTATAACACGACAGTATATCGGAGATAATGAGCCAAGATACTGAGATCATTTCAGATACCATGTCATCTAGTGAGTGTGGGTTTCTTTTTATACCTGAAATAATACATTTTTTCCTTCTTTTTTTGAACATTATCAGTTTTTTTTAATTGTTTCATATTTTTCCTGAACTAGTTTGTCAGCAAAGAATTGAAAAAAAAAATGAATGTAATTACCCTTTAAGATAAAATCCGAAATGTATGTGCACATCTAACATTCGGGTGTGTTTGACATATTTCTTGAGTTTGACTTGTAGATGCAAAATACTCTCATGTTTTATTTGTCTTTCACTTAGTTTGCAAACGTCTTTAAATGAGGAAATGTTTTAAGTTTCTAATAAAAGTTATTTGTGTATTTGTCTCTTTAATCATTTGCAGTTGTCAAGTAGAAACACATTATCTCCTTGTTATCACTGTAAATGACACCTGGTTTGACTCCAAGGCTCAGACCAAATCATTGGAAATATTTAGTAAAATGACATACATTTATGTACTCAAATTAAAAAAAAAAAATCAACTACATCCAAAGAAATATGATGGTGTATGTACACATGACTCTACATGGTGTTGCAAAATGTTAAACAGACCTCATTCACAATTTCTTCTGCTCTTTTGTTAAATGATGCAGGTGAGCAACGGGGGGGGGTGGCGGTGAGGGTAAACTATATATAAATTAACAATTCAGCCATCAAACACACACGTTGCATATTCAGTCAGGAGCAGATGAAAACAATAGTTCACATCAGTAAGTCATTTGCTGTTGTTGCAGACATGAGCAGCAACACTGAAGCACATCGAAAGCTGCTGTGCTGTTGGACAGGGAGTAACCAAGATTAACCCAAATTGTAACTGTGGTTCTGTGACAGATATCTGCTCTACATGGGTTAAAAGTCTGTTTTAATACATGAATACAGTCTTCAAGCAGGAATATCAGAATTATATCATATTGGGTAACACGTCATTTTACAGGTCTGAAAATTTTATAGTAATTAGCAAGTAAACTATTTGAAATTTCTTTGGAGTTACTGCCAAATTACCCAAATATTTACCTAAAAAATTATTGAAAATTAGTTGGTTATGAACATTATTTAACCATTATATGCTGAAATAGCATATAATAATATTTAAAGGCCCTTAGGCTTGAGAAACGGCTGTGCGCTGCTCTTCATCTGAGATGGCAAACCAAAACTAATAGAAGACACTTCTGTTCAGGCACAAATCTCACCATTGTGTGACTTATTGTTGACACAAATGTAACCTGGTAGCTAATGTCATGATTCAGGGAGTTTTTTTAAGACATTTCAAGAAGTTATTTGCTAATTATTATCTATTTATCAGCAGACATGGAAATAAAGCATATCAATTACCTTTGTATTCTTTTCCTGGAAATGTATTAAATAAATTACCAGCTATTTATTTTTGATTATTGGGAAATAGCGGAATATATTTATTAAATAGTGTTTATAATAGATATAAAATAATAATAATAAAAGTCCAGAGTCAAGTCCCAAGTCAAGACAGCCAAACAAAGTCATTTTCGATAAATTTTGAGGTGAATATTGGGGTAATTTGGCAGTAATTCAAAAGAAAATTCAAATAGATTACTTGCTAATTATCACATAATAACCATGAAATTTGCAGACCTGTAAAATTAAGTGTTACCTCATATTGTAGTATTGTAATTGCAGTGAAAACCAAGAATCTCCACATTTGGTGATTTTTTTTGCAGAGAAACTGACAGAAATGAAGTGTTGAGACCTAGGCTTCTTCTTTAAACTACATAAACAATTTAAAACCCCACTGGATTATCTAAAAAAATAAAACTGAAAACAGTTTCTTAGCTCATGGAACATTTTGGAGGTTCATGGTTTTCACAGGACAGCAACGATATGCTGGAGAGTTGAAAGCTAAATTTGTACTGAAGTGAAAAATAATATAATGCTGCACAGCATCATGAGGCTGTAAATGCTAATTAAAGACAAATTGTGTGTGATCCTGTTATTTATATTACTTTCAAGCCAAAGCAAATCTCGAAACTTGAATGAATTTTAACGTAATTTGCATCAGTGTCTTGATGTTAGTAGAAAAGGACAGGGAGTCAGTGCAGGTTATAGCCCGGATCACTTTTGTCCCCCTTTCTTGTCTGGGCCAAAAAAGCAAAGTGTTTTTGTTCACCCTGCCAGTGTGCCATTTTACACATAGAGCACTGCAAACCACTGCTCCCCTGCACCATGTACATCACGCTGTGAGCTGCGCTGCCTTGGGGTCAAAATTGTCCTTTTTGTAATTGCAAGAGCAAATGGTTGTTTTTAATAGCAACGCGCCTCTCTCACCATCTGTTAAACTGGCTTTAAAGGAACACCAGTTTAGATCTGTCTGTAAACAAACATTAACAAATGTTATTTTCTTCTCTATCAGGAATTCAGAGCATTTCTATTGCTTCCACACGGCTCTCAACATGGCGACGTCTGAGCCGGCGGCTTGCAGCTAAAGATGTTAACAGTCCAAACACCGGTAACAGTGCTGACAGAGCTAACAGTGTTAACCTGAGGGGGAACCGGAGGGTGGGTGCTACGCTTTTGTGGCGAAGCCGTCAGTTGGGGCACTGTTATCAGCTGTAACCGCCATATGACAGCAGCGGAAAGCGGCGGCCGTGAGCAAGCCAGTGGGGCACGCTCACATCCACTAACATGCATTAAAAGGCACGCACGGCCAGCCCAGATATGTAAACAAAGCACAGAGAAGCTCTGATTACAACACACATATACACACAGAGACTTCATTCTCTGCTCAGGTAGACATTACTCCTCTATATCTTTACACAGCACATAGTTGTTTGCTGATATATTAACACTCTGGATATTGCATAGAGCACCTTTAAAATGTATAAATAGCTGAACTCTGAAGCCCATTTTCAGACCAAAGAAATGTGTAAAAAAAAAAAAAAAAAAGGAGCGATCAAAAGGGGGACACTTTTTGAGCCAACTTCATCTGTGACATGATCATCATCTTCTTCTCCTAAAACAGCCTATAATTTACAGCCGCTGTTCAGCAAATCCAAAATGGGGCATTCAAACGGAGCATTCACCGTTCAGAAAGCACCAGCTGTAGGAGACAGCATTGACAGAAAGTGGAGGAAAGGGAAAAAAGAGGAGAAGGGGGGGGTGCTATTAATCTCTCCCCTTCATTCAGCACTCTACAATGAATTGCAGCTGTGGCTGCAGATAAAAACTGAGCTTTTTTTTTCGTTCTTTCTTCTCGGGTGATTATCTGCAGTCAGGTGCCTGGGTGGAGGTATGATCACAACAGAGCAGAGGGAGAGAGGGACACAGGGAGGGGAAGAAGAGGAGGAGGAGGAGGAGGAGGACAGAGACAGGAAGAGGAAGGACAAGCGGGGAGAAAGGGAGCAAAGAGAGGATGAAGTTAAAAAGAGAGAATGATGGAAGAAGAAAGGATGGAGGAGAGGAAAGAGGAGATAGGGAGGGAACAATGAGAGTTAGGAGACAAGGACACAAGAGGCAGAATTGTTAATGATTGCAGATAGCGAGGATACCTGAAAGAGAGAAATAGAAAAGGACGGGGAGGTCACTAAACTAATCACAGCTGCAACAAACATCATTCTCATTGTTGATTAATCTAGCGATTGTTTTCTCGATTAAACGATTAATCGATAATTTGATCGATAATTTGACAATGCTCCTAGCGTGACTAAAAACAAAAGAGCAAGACACTGGAGAAAGCGTAAACACACACTGAGGTTGCACATAACAGGAGAATACAGAGAGCTGTGAGATTGAAATACAATAAGGCAGCATGTGAGAGTAAGAAGTGGATTGTGCGAGGAGAGAGGAGGTGCAGATACGGAGGTGTTTAATATTGTTTGCTGTTTATCTCAACCAAACACAGCCGCACAATAGAGATGTTATCTCGCCCACCTAAAGGGGGGAGAAACATTTCAGATCATGGTGGAAATGTGATAAGCTACATTCAAGATTGAATTAGGGAGAGGTTTGTGATCTAATAGCTTGACTTCTGTCGCTGCAGATATGACCAGAAGAATATTTACTTCTTTTTATAGGAATACTAACAACATGCTGAACTGACTGGATATAAGAGGAATATTCTGAATAGTGAATTAATGTTAACCATATAAATAAAGACTTAAAGAGGGCCGCTGTTTAGCACACATTTACCAAGAGTTTTGGACGTACCGGCGTAGCTACAACGAAGCAAATAAGGAAGTTGTGTGACGTTGTTATAGAACCACAAAGTCCACAGAGAGAGGACGTCGAGGTGGATGTATGTGTATGTGTATGTGACAACAAAACATTGGCCTTTAACACAGGAGACTGCTGTACGGTTCAGTCGACGTTGGAAGGTCCTTCCTTCCTGCTGCTGTCAGACTCTACAAATCAACACCGCTCCCAATAGACTGCACACACCAAAAAACTGACAATTCATTCACTCATTAATGTGCAACATAAATGCATACCACCGTGCAATATCCATATCCTGTACAACATCAACATTTCATATTTCCTGTGCAATAATATATGTTATACTTTGCTTATTTACTGTTTACTTGTTATTATATCTCTATTGTTTATTACTACTACTATTACTTACTATTTATTATTTCTTGTTCTGTGTTTTACTGATGCCTCCAGTTGTTTGCAGTGTCCCATTTGCCGTTGTAACACTGCAAATTTCCCTACTGTGGGACTAATAAAGGATTATCTTCTCTTATTTTAGCTTTTAACCATGACCATGGTCGTTGTCTAAACCTAACCAAGTTGTTTTGTTCAGAAACCTAGCCTAATCTTAACCATAGTGTCGATAGAAATACAATGTATTTCTTCATTTTATTTGGAGGAGCTGTAGGAGATTCAATGTATAACATACGTTTTGCAATGTATCCTCATACAACAGTTTGTATGATATCTTATGAAAAGTTATTCCTCAGTTTTCATGCCTTTTCCTACAAATTCTATAAATTACAATGTATTACAGGTAGCCCCTGGTTTCAGTTAATTTCAGCATGTAACACTTTTAAATTAGTAACATGTGTTTGAGATTGTTATTCCAACAAAGGGAACATTCAGTTATATCATTTAGTCACATTAGTTTTGCAATTTCTTGGTGGTGCATTAAAGTGCTTGCAAGAAACTCACACAAAAGACTTGAGAATCTTTGTATTACACTGTATTCACTGTATTTACCTGTATGTAACTTTTTAAAGTTTGAAAATTTGTTTATAATGTGTCTTCTGGGATTCCGGTCCTTGCTTGCAAGTGCAAGACCACATGGAGATGATGTAGTAAGTAGGCTACTGGTATGAATTGAAACTAATGGCTCCCTGGTTAGGAAATTAATTTGCTTGTGGAAACTGGGTGGTAGTAATGTAGTGTAATATGCAAATTCTAGTTAATGGGCTGAAATGTGCAAACCCACTAGTATGGCCCTTCAGGTTTTGTTGGATTCAGCCCTCAACACTTCTGTGGTAATTAAACCTAATCCTGTTTCCACCAATACCACATTCAAGGGGAAATGTGGGTTCATGCAGTTCTTTACCTGTTCAGCTTTGTTAAACGTGAACACAGTGTCCACTGGAGACTAAAACAAAAGGCTATGGTCAGACAGCAGTGAGGCTGCGGATTTGTGTTTCTGTCAAACGGCCAAAGATAGAGGCGATGAAGAAAAATGAGCGTGGAAATAGAGACGTCCTGTTTTGCATATCACAGGTTGCAGTTATTCTGAGCCAACCTCTTTCTCTACATCTTTTCCCCAAGGTCATTTCATTCTTAATTTCAGATGGGAGAGGAGACAGTATAACATGTTTACAACCAAAGACGAGTGTAACAAATGTTGCTGCAATAATCTGGCAAACATAAGACCACACGGTAAAACTAGTAAAAAGGAAATATTAAGTCACTGTAACACAAATAATGCTTGATTTTCCCATATTAAATTTAAAATCAATTCTGGTAATGTAGTGAAACAATTGGTTAGGTTTATGCAACAAAAGTACTTGGTTAAGATTAGAAAATACATCATGATTTGTGTTAGAATAATAATGTAACAACGCAACAACGTAATGTAACAACGTAATGAAACAATGTAACGTAACAACGTAACAACGTAATGAAACTACGTAACGTAACAATGTAACTTAACAACGTAACCTAACAACGTAACCTAACAACATAGCGCAACAACGTTACGTAGCACAACGTTACGTAGCACAACTACGTAGCGTAACTACATAGCGTAACAACGTAGCGTAACAACGTAGCGTAACAACGTAGCGTAACAACGTAGCGTAACAACGTAGCGTAACAATGTAGTGTAACAACGTAAAAGTCTTGGTTGTAACCACGTATTGTAACAACCATAAACACGTAACATAAAAACGTTACGTAATAACAACATAACTGACCATAACAAGCATAAAGTCAACGTTTGCTTTTAGTTTCACACAGGACACAAACAGCAGTCTCCTGGGTGAAAGTCCTGTGTTTGTTGGACCCATCCAGCACCTTATACTCGTTATAATAGCACGTTATTTTCAATCATTGTCGCTCATTATACTATTGGTCACTTGCTTTGACCGAATGCAAAAATGTTGACATTCAACGTACCCAGAAATGTACAATGCCAACATTTTAGAAAAGACATCCATCACTCCTGTCTAATTAGCTAACATCTTATAATTATGAAAACTTGACCTTTAAAAGACTCTTCTGAGATGTGAAAAATACCCTAAATGTCTCTGTTTTTTTCTGTCTGGCCAGCTTGCCCTCTGCAGCCGTGCATGTGTTCCTCAATGTTCTGCTTAAACCATACAAGAGGGAGATCAGAAAGCAATCAGTGGTGAGTTGTAGACACACAGGGAGAGAGCCTGAGGGCCGGTGTTGAGAGGAGTGAGAGAAGTTGAGTATATTGACAGGTTTGTATGAGATGTGTTACTGCAGTAGCCCTCGGGGAACACAGCTCACTATAACACAACTCAGGCAGAAAACAACCCGCTGGATTAACCTCTAGTCTGTCGATGGAAGAGAATGAAAGATGAATTTTAGAGAATAACAGAAACATGTGAGTGGTGTGATGGACATTACTCTGTGCTGTTTCGATAATATTTTGAAGGCCATGAAAACGTATTTCTCAATTAATTTGAGTAATGGTTTCCTACATGAATACACTATTATAACAGTTTGGGTTATTTCACATGGTAGATTTCTGTATTATTGTATTCTGCCACTTAATTCAATAAACCAATCAGGATTTAGTCATATTTCAATTTGATTCTGATGACTGTTGGTTGGTCGTTTGGTTCCTATCAATGAAATCTGACCAAATCACATCCACACAGTTTTACAGAGTTTTACTAAGACATAGATTTTTGACTTTGATTGTTGCTTATTTAGTCATGAATATTTCATGGTTTAGAGAAATACTTAAAATGTGAAACCAATTTTTCAGTGCCTTTAAAAAATGTGTATAGCAATATAAGTTTGGTTCCATCAAAGCTGATGAAAAACAAAAGTTTGAGACCTAAAATAAACAGCTGGAAACCTAAAAGGTATAAAATCAATGATGTTAAATGACTGAAAAATACAATTTTTTTTTGCTGAATTTGGGGTAAAGGTGTATAAAATGATGCATAAGACAATACATTTGGTGGTAATTGTGCAGCATTAATATTTCACTCAATGTAATCATACAGCTTCAGTAAATCAACGTATCCTCATACAACGTTTCGTATGATATCCTACGAAAAAGATATTCCTAATTTTTCGTATCATTTCCTACGAATGTCCAGCAACATGTATCCAATGTGTCAAGTTACATGCATACAATATTTTCAAAATAAACTTCCATCTTTACAGGAAACAACCTGGTTAGGTTTAGGTAACAAAACTACTTAGTTAGGTTTAGGGAAAGATCTTGGTTTGGGTTAAAATAACTCCGGAAGTGGCGTAACATAAATACCAAGATTAAGTGACAAATAAATCGTTGACTTCAGGTTTCGCACGGGATACAAATACCAGTCTCCTGGGCAAAGGTCTGGTGTTTTTTTGACCCATCCATCCATCCATCCCGACCTCGTCCCTATGCAGCGCTCGCCGCTCTTTATACTCCTGGTTCACAATAACGTGGATTACATACATATTGATTTTGTGGGATATATACAAATTACAGTGTATTTACATTTCGTGGGTAGCCTATAGCTATGAACGGTGGATAACAACAGCCCGACTTGTTAGAAGGATTGATTCATTGTTGGTTTTGGTCTTTTCATGGGATTTGTTGATAATACAAAAAAACAACAACTATGTGACATTGATTGAAAATACAAGCATACAAATTAATTTAGCAGGCTCATATATCTATTTTTAAAGCCATGTAAGGGAGTTTTCTCTATAAGAAGTTTTGCAGGTACGAGTGGCTCAGATTAAACTGAAAATTGGAGCGATGGCAGCCTTTCTGTCTGTTCCACAGCTGCATTGACCTGCTGTCTAAATTTAGAGCCAGTCATTGGCCTGGTGTTGCAGAACGATTATAGCTCTTAGAAGACAAAAACACCTTTTGTAGCCAGACTTCTGTATTTGTGCAATGTCTCGCACATCAGCCCAGAAATCAATAGTAACATCTATTCTCCTGGTGTGTTTTGAGCATGTTTGTGTGTTCCTGTGTGTGTCTGTGTCTGTGTGTGTGTGTGTGTGTGTGTGTGTGTCCTGTGGCTGAGCTCATGATAAGTGCTGGAGGTTTTTTTCCTGCTCTTGATTGTGCAGCTGACAATAGCAGTTAATGACAGCCCAGAGTGGCTGTTCGACAGTGGGGGGATGGGAGGACGCGGAGGGAAAAACCCATTTTCAAAAGCATACATGGTTTTTATTCATAAACCTGTATGCAACATGGCCAGCGGTTGCCTTTATTAAGCTCCAAGCACTCTCCATGAGCGCTGCGAGTTTCAATTAAATCAAAGCCGTTTGAAGGCCTGCCGACATCACAGGGCAGGAACAAAAAGCTTTCAGCAGGTTGTGAATGTAGTCAATTGCAAACAAGATGTGCATTTCAATGAATCATTCAGACTGGATGGGGAGAGGAAATGGATGGGTTATACTAATAAAAACACAGGGATGCGTTAGAATAAACAAAGCATCAATGCTAATTTGAAAAAGGGATTCCCTGTCTTCAGCTTTTGATCCAGGATCTAGTTCAAAGAAATAAAACAATTTATCCTCCTAGAAAGAAACACTTGTTAAGCAAGTGAAATGTTTTTTATAGAAACATGAGGGGAACTGGATGCAAGCAACTCAAGGGGATCACATATATGGGCTGTTGAAAGTATATGGAAAGATATCCTCAATTTGTTTTGACTGATACTGTATATTGCTGTAATCAGTATACTGCTATAATAATGCTATATTTTATCTTTCTATACCTAAACCTTTAATAATGAACTAAACACACAAATTAAAGCACTATTTGTGCACCTAAACATGACTAAAAGCTTTGAGACAAGTCGAGAAAGTGTCACCTGTGTGATCTGAATGAGGTTGAGACTGAAATACATTTTTTTATGATGATCATTGAGTTCAACTTTTCCTGTTTGACATGACAGATAAATGTAGACTCCGGTATAGCTACATGGGGTTAAAGACATAGTTTGACATTTGGGAAATATGCATATTTGCTTTCTTGACAAGAGTTAGATGTGGAGATCAATACCAGTCTCTCATGTTTGTCTGTTAAATATGAAATTACAGCCCACTGACGCTTATCTTAGCTTAGTTTAGCATTAAAAACTGGAAACAAGGGGAACCGGTGAGCCTGGCTTTGTGCAAAAGGTATAAAAAAAAATCCACCTACCAGCCAGTCTAAAGCTATGTAATAAGAAAAACACAACCTGATTAGTGATTAGTAGACTAATTAGTGTTTGTACAGATTAAACAAACAGCATAAACTAGGGAAAAAAGTTCGGAAACTTGTGTTTGGTGGATTATTTCTCTGTTGTTACAATGCTAATTCCATTGTATTTTACATCGTTGGAAAGCCTCTTTATTTACCTTCGCAATGATGTCCAACTTGTAAGGATCATGCATTTTTGGGATGAGCCGCACAGCTGATTATGTGGGTAGCGCCCAAGAAAAACTTGCCAAAATGCTCTGCCAATGGTAAACAGTGTATTCTCATAAGGCTACCAGGAAGCCTGCATTGACTGCCCTTCAACCTTAAGGCCTGTTTGCTCTGGTGTCGACAACACAGTTCTCAGTTTATAACAAGTCAACGTATCCTCATACAATGGTTCGTATGATATCTTATGAAAAGTTATTCCTCATTTTTCGTGCATTTTCCTACTAATTTCCAGCGTCAATTTCTGTTCCATGCAGTCTTTTCAAAATAAGCTTCCGTCTTCTCAGAACACAACTTGGTTAGGTTTAGGAAAGATCGTAGTTAGGTTGCACCCACAGCGGAAGTGGCGTAACTAAATTGAAAACCTGATTCAGCTATACACTTCCACAAACTAAGCTCATCAGGCGTGTTGCTGTGATGATGGTAAACTCCCCCAGCTGTCACCATGTGTTACTGTGACTGTGTGAAGTGCTGCAGGACCAAACACTGTGAACCTTTCATCTCTCTCAGTCAGTGTGCAGCCTCATTCAAACGTTGGGGGGGAATCCCTGTGAGAGCTGACAAGATGTCGCTGCTCTCTTGACATAAAACTTTAATGAGAACAAAACTATTACACGTCAGTTAACCAGTCACTGAGCTCTGCTCCTTTATTGACTTTGCTCTGGGTGACAAGACCACACACACACACACACACACAACATAGTCACACAGTTACACATTTGCTTATATGCAGATACACACTATTGTGCTTGGAGTGAGACAACTACAAACACACACACACATACATCAATAGCAATGAAAGGAGTTCTTACTGTAGTAGTGGATTAGGTGTGATAGATATTGATGATGTTCCAACACTTTAAGTCCTGATCAATACAGAAGACATGCTCCTTGCTTTGCTACTCACTTTCACTTACAAATTGTGTCTGATAAAATGAGAATAATAGCCTTTTAAGTCATTAGTAGGCCATTTAAAACAATAATTAGCTCAGTTATTCTGCAATTTATTTCATTTGCCTTGAAGCATAAGTGTCAGATGTGCACACCAGATACCCTACATCATCTGCAACATGAATATGAATAAAAAAAAAACATGCATATCCAGTTTCCATGTTTTGTTGATGGCTGGAGATTGATTTATTTATTTATTTTAGTGGCAGTGTGTGATAAATCGATGGCATAGCTTTGTGGCAGCCTCAGGCCCTGCAGGTCCCAGTGGACTGCCTCAGTTTATTGTGCTCAAAAAAAGGCAATTACAATGTTAATGTGTCTCAGCAGGAGAGTGAACCCGGGAAGCATTGGACGTCAAAAGGTTGATGGAGAGATGGAGAGAGAGGAGTCAACGTGGGTTAACAGCAAAACGGCGTCTGGGGAGCGTTTTAAAGCAACAACACTGAAAACTCACCTCTAGATACAGTTTACACTCTTTAGTTGGCTTAATACGGTACTAATCATTGAAGTATTGCTATTATGTTAATTGATTATTATTAGTTTTGATCACCAATATTAGAAAAGAAAAGGTAAGAAAAAATGTAAGATAAGAAAAGAAAGAAAATAAGATAAGATAAGATAAGATAAGTGAAGAAAAAAGATAAGATAAGAAAAAGGATAACATAAGAAAAGAAAAGAAAAAAGATAAGATAAGATAATAAAAGATAAGCAAAGAAAAAAGATAATATAAGACAAGATTAGATAAAATAAGACAAGATAAGATAAGAACAAATATAAGATAAGATAAGAAAATAAAATAAAAGAATAGAAAAAAGATAAGATAAGACAAGAGAAGATATTTTTTTCTTATCTTATCTTGTCTTATCTCATCTTATCTTATCTTTTATTTATTCTTTTCTTGTCTTAATTTATCTTTTTTCTATTATTTTATTTTCTTATCTTATCTTATATTTTTTCTTAAGATAAGATAAGAAAAGAAAAAAATGGAAAAAATATAAGATAAGATAATAAAAGATAAGAAATGACAAGAAAAGAAAATAACGGATAAGATAAAAGGAAAATATAAGAAAAGAAAAAAGATAAGTTAGATGAAAAAACAAAGGATAAGATAAGATAAAAGAAAAAAGATCAGACAAGATAAGATTTAAGATAGAGTAGAAGAATTTGTGGTGCCATTTGTCATGTTGTTGCCAGACAGACGCCACCATGCAGGACTAATACAGCCCCTCTCTGAGGAGGTCTCTCGGGAGCCCATAATAAGCCATTAAACAGGCGCATTAGGAGTAATGAAAAGGCTCTTAGTGGTTTACACTGAGGGACACCTGGATTTCGCTCTCTCTGTGGAAGTGGGCGGCGGCTGTGATTGCCTGATGGCTCGGTGGTGAGGGGAGGAAAAACATTGGAGATGAATATGATGATGTTTGGATACATAATAGGCTGTTTTCCTTTATACTTTACTAGTATGGTACTCTTTGTTCTACTCTGAAATGGACAATAACATCTATCGTGGTCTTAGCCAGCGTTTATACAACCTTTACATCTGTAAATAAGTGGTATGTAGCTGATTTGGTATAGCTGCAACTTTATATTGGATGGGGCTGGGTGAAATGATGAAAATAAAAGGAAACAGCAGATTCTCATGGTGAGACAGTAAAATAACACCATCAGCCCAATTTTGGACTAAAGGCTCACTTTGGAAACCACTCATCCAGGTTATCAGATTAGTTTATTGTTCATGTTATGACATTGCAACTTTAAAGTCTCATTGGATGAAATTAGACCTTGATTTTAGAGATCTGTGTGTTTTGCTGGGTGTCAGGTCTCTCTTGCTAAACAGATCTCAGTGAGATTACCTGATCAAATAAAGGTTATATATATATATATATATTTCCTTCAAACGTATAGCTTGGGTGTAGATTTCAGCATTTAAAAGGGGAATCCACCGTAAAATTGAATTCATTGTACATCTGTAATTTGTATGATATTTTGAAATTAAATTTTGAAGTCTTCAAAATGAATAGCAGAGAGAAACATTGAGGAGATAATGCAGCATCATCTGGACACAAATCCTTTAGCCACAGCCAGTAAATGATGAAACATCCTATAGGACACAATGAAAGCATGACGAGGTTATAGTGGGATGCGATTTTCAGCATCACAACTAAAAGCTACATTCACATTAAACTCACATACAATATCTCAACATTTCTAAGCCTAAATCTGTTACTATATTCTCTTCTGTATATAAAAAAATGTGTCATCTAATGCCATTACAAACACCAAATAAGTGGACTGAAATATAATAATAATGATTATTATTATTAATATTTTTTTTTACCAAACTGCTGTTTCTAAGGTCAAGAATGACCCTCAAAACGCAATACAATGTCGTTTAGGGTGGATTTTCCCTTTAAAGCTGCTGTCCGTGGTGCTGAAATCTGGACTCCACCATGAACATGGGCTCTGAAATGTTTTTCTCTCTTTCTCTGCTTTCAAAACGATTTTTCCAGCGCAGACAACACATAATCACACATAATGTAGTCGATAACACAGGCAGCGGGCTACCTGTGATTGTGATGCAAATGTTAATGGACTGTGAGGTCCTGTGATTAGCCTGATGTGGGCTAATTCCCTCCTCTAGAGTCCCCAGAGAGCCCAGACAGCCTTTTCACTGCATGGCCCCTCATTCACTGCAGCAGTGCTGGGTGGTATTTCTCCTCCTCGCTGGGCTGCCAGCAGACAGCCAATCATGGGTTAAATGACAGGTGATGTCGCAGAGGATGGATGCTTCAGGATCCAGATTTTTTTTTGGTTTTTATATATATATGCTTCACCCCAAAATCGTTTTGCAACATCGCACCTCTTTCTCTCCTTCATAATACTCTCTTATCTTGGCACAATCTGGGTCGTGCGTCAAACGATTCATGTAACACACAGATACACACACACACACACACGCACACACCTCTCTCTCTCTCTCTCTCTCTCTCTCTCTCT
>CAKAOH010000519.1:0-22409 GCA_916701665.1 Sebastiscus tertius | reverse complement strand
AAAATTTTCGACATACTATGACTTTTTTTTCATGAAAATTTTCGACATACTATGACTTTTTTTCATGAAAACCTTCGACATACTATGACTTTTTTTTCATGAAAATTTTCGACATACTATGACTTTTTTTTTTTTTTAAGACATTCTATACTATGTTTTTCTTATTTTTGGACATACTACCATTCACTGCTTTACCTTTTCTTGCAGACAGCCCTTTCCACGGGGCAACTGAAGCCGTTGACTGATGCTCTCTCCAAAGGCACCAGACTCCACTGACAAAAATGGTAACTTTACCTTGCACAACATGGGAGTTGCTGGTCTATCGCTGCCTTAATCGGTTAATTTGTTGGTGTGATTGTGTAACTTTGAATCAGAACTAACCCTTTTAAAACACCAAAGCCAGATAATAACACAAACAAACTAACTGAACAAGGTAGCGGTAGACCAGCAACTAAAAAATAAATAAAAATTGATCATTGGACTGCTTTAAATTTTTTTTTTTTTTTTTTTTTTTAAAATCAAGTAACATCTTTGAAAATTGAATTCCTTAAGAGTGAAGCATCAACATTCATATTTCTTAGTCATCAGCATTTATTGTGAGGAAAAACAGATACAAGGACTGATGAAAAGCATGAATGTTCTGTAAGAGGTTTATTTTCTCCATATATTTTACAAATAGAAGCACAAATGTTCATAGACTCTCGACATCACGTGTCTGAAGTATTTTGAAGAGCTATAGGTAATGGGAACGAAGATCTGGCCCGTTTATCTGCAAAAAAAAGAAAAGAAAGAAAGAAAAGGTAAGAATGTGACATAAAACAGCCCTTTGACTTAGCTGGGGACGGGGTTAAAAAACTCTGCAGATACTCTAAAACCTAAAGGGCATCTAAACTAGTACATCAAAAAAAGTCTGGGAATCTGGATTACTATATCAAATAATTTATGGTACACTCTTCCTAGGGGCATCACGATTTCAATTTGATATCAGTAATCAATCGAAACTAGCTCAAAGACGACGCAGCGTGTCTTACCGGTAGTAAACAACGAACATATTGACAGAAAAACTACAGGTTGTAAGCTGCAGAAGATTTAGAGTCTGCAGCAACCAAAGACAACAGCGCTCATCAAACTGTTCGCCGATTTCAGCCGCAATCGTGCCATCTTCACTCAAAATCCATCTAGTGGATCTTCTTTTTGTTGTTTAACAGCTTGTTCCCAATTGGAAAAAGATATTATTACATAATAAATCATTTAAATTTGACCATATGGCCACATTCGATAGCCCCTCTTTTCAAAGAAGAATTTTAAAGTGTAAATGACAGTTGTCAGGGCATAAAAGAAACGATCTGTTGATCTTTAGGAATCAAGAGTCCATAGTCTAACAACATATAACAGCATGTTTAACTCAAATCGTGACACCCCTAACACTTCTACATAAAATGCTCGTCAAACTAGCCCAGAAGGGATCCTAACATTACAGTCTACTCTACAGTGTTACCTCCTCTGTTAAAACAAGCCTCAGGTCCTGAGTTCAGCAGAGAGTGAGATTAGTTCAGAGAGGAGAATTAGTCACATGGCTTTTGAGAGAAGAAGTCTCAGAAGGTCAGAAAAGTTAGTGGAGTGATGGAGGAATATGATGAAAGGGGGTGAGAGAGACAGTGAAAAGACTTACAGCGCAGCAGCTCCAGAGATGATCTCAATGAGCTCCTTGGTGATGACGGCCTGTCTGGTACGGTTGAAGGTGAGGGTCAGCTTGTCAATCATCTCAGCTGGAAGGAGAGAAATACGTCAGTTAATAGACCCGTTCACACAGTCTGCTGTTGCATTGTTATTCCACCTCACTCGCATTATGCCACCGTTATGTGGTTCAGTGTAAAAAAGCATATATATTGAACGCATAAAAAAAAATTACTTTTGAAATGAATTAAAAATCATGGTTTAAAGACGATTAAGTGTGTGACTGTACTCTGTTAAGAAGAGTGCTTTGTTCTTGTTTTTAAGTATTTCATGTGTTTGATAAGTACAGTACAGCCTTGCAGCTCCTACAATACTTATGATGGGTTAAATACAGAGGTCAAATTTCATGCCTGTACCTTTTATATGTATGACAAATGCAATAAAGTTTAAGTATTGCAGTTCCTGCTTTAATGTATTTCATGTGTCTTGTCATTACACCTGTCCAGGGACTGAAGAAGCTAAAATTGACACATTTACAGAAATGTCTATTAATGTCCTCTGCCCATGTAACTTTAAACTGCATCAATAAATAAACTAAAATCATAACAAGATGTGAAATGAATGCGAAATGTGTTAGCCAGGAAGTCTTACAGGCGTTCTTGCTGGCGCTGTCCATAGCCGTCATCCTGGCACTCTGCTCAGAGGTGGCGGACTCCCTCAGGGCCAGGTAGATGATGTTGACCAGAGCAAACTCCTGGTAGTTCCTCAGCACGTCAGCATCGATGTCATCATAGACGCCCATGCTCTCTGTTGAGAGGAGAGGTACACATAAGTTCAGTACATCTCTACAGGGGACACCTGAGGATCTGTGCAAGACGTTTTTAAAACACTACATTACCTGCGTTAGCAACGGTGTCACTGGAAAACAGAGGCTTCTGGTCCGTCTTGTATGAGATAACAGACCTGCATCAGAAAAAGAGGATTTTTTTTTTTAAAAAACAATAAATACATTTTAAAATAACTGTAGGATTTGGCAGCATCTAGTGGTGCTATGCTGTGTCTTGAGCATTTAGAAACCTACTGCAACACGGAAGCGACCTTCAAAGAGTAAATAGATTAAAAGATCAAGAGTTATCCGAAGCGTATTGAGCTACAGCGGAAGAACCACGATTCGCAAAAGGGTGGAGACCAGCAAAATAAAGCCAGTTCTATTAGGATAAAAAAAAGAAAATACTTCTGCTTGTCGGTGTACTAGAGTCTTTTTTTTTTTTTTCACCTGATGCTTTGAGCTACAAATTTAAAGATAGTAAACTTTTGCACACAGTTGTTTGTTGTAGAAAATGAAGAAAATTGTTGAAACATTCAAATTCCGTTTCACTTTTTCTTCTGACTTCTTGGTCTTATAACTTTTTATAATATGATGTGACATCACTGCAGCATGCATATTCAAATAACCCATGTTGTGCTGAAAAAAATAATTTAAATTACTTGCTTATGCCTCACAGTACTGACTTTATACAATTTTTTTTAAGGATGTCACGAGAACCAATACTTGGCTACCAGGTTGACGCCAAAATTCAGAAAATGTAACGGTACTCATTTCTGTACAGTACGGCAGGTACCATATGTACCGTCGAGACCAACGCATCCCAGGGACAATAGAAAATGTGTTTTGGACGCAGTAAAACTCACTATTGATGTGTCCAGGAGACGCACCCTATTTTCTCCCTGATAACGCTACATTATGAACAACAAATCCATGTTGAAATCGGCAGGACGAGAGCTAGTTAACGTTGGCCGTTAGCAGCCGGTAAGCAGCACGGTCTTGCACGGAGCTAACAAGGTAACGCTAACTAGCTCTCGTCCGGACGGATTTCAACACGGGAGGTGCCATTGATTTACATTATGATGCGTTCAGGTTCTGTTCAGTTAAAATTAGTATTGGGTGAAGGTAAATAATAACATTATCATGATGTGTTCAAATGTAATCTTGTAAAATGTAAAGGTCACAACAAAAAGGTCAAGACAGAAAGTATAGTACTTGAATGTGTTGAAGATGACAGAGCCCTGGTCAAACTCATATCCAGAGTTGAGCAGCTCGCTGGCGACGATTGAGGCGTCACCGAAGCTGGGGGGCTTGCGGCCGACTTCCTTACAGTTCAGAATGATGTGCTTTCCATGAGTTCTGATGAGGAAACGGTGGGTGTTATTGGTACAGTAAAACAATCATCACAAGCACAATTACCTACATTTAAATTTTTACGAAAAAATTAATTGTTGTGATTTCAAGTCCCATGTTGGTCTGAATCAGGCTTTCTCAATTGTTTCATGCCCATAACCACATTTTAAAAATCAGACAGACGATTATTTTCTTTGTCGATTAATCTGTTGATTATTGTCTCGATTAAGCGATGAGTCGTTTGGTCTGTAAAATGTCAATCAGTGTTTCCCAAAGCCCAAGATGACGTCCTCAACTCAAAGATCTTCAGTTTGATGTCATAGAGGAGTTAAGAAACCAGAAGATATTCACATTTATGAAGCTGGAATAAAAGAATTGTGACTTTTTTTTTTTCTTAAAAAAAGATTACTCAAACCGATTAATTGATTATTAGTAGATTAGTAATGAAACTCCGAGCTAATTATCGTTTCACCCAGCAGAGAGTACTGTTATAGAACAGAAGGTGAAAACTTGTAATATAAGGGGAAAAGTGAACATGAAAAAAAATGTTTCATGTTAAATGCTTCCTTTTCCAAAAATCAAATCAAAAACTGTCCAATTAATCAATTCGGGTTTAGGGGTTCAGCTTTTATGCTACGAGAGCCAACAAAGCAATTACAGTAATCAAATAATTACTGTAATATAAACTTCAGCATGATACAATGATCAGAGCTGCAACGATTAATGAATTAGTTAAACTATTAAATTAATCGCCAACTATTTTGATAATCGCTTTGATTAATTGCTTTGAGTAATAATTGAGGAAAAATAAGTCTAAATTCTCTGATTCCAGCTTCTTAAATGTGAATATTTTCTGGTTTCTTTACTCCTCTATGACAGTAAACTGAATATCTTTAAGTTGTGGACAAAACAAGACATTTGAGGACGTCATCTTGGGCTTTAGGAAACACTGATCGACATTTTTTCACCATTTTCTGACATTTTATAGACCAAACAACTAATCAATTAATCAAGTAAATGATCGATAAGTTGTAGCTTTACTCAAATCTGACCTTTGTTTCATAATAAATAATATACATTTTAAACAAGTATGACTAAACAAATGAAAATATATTGCCAAGACTTTAAAAAAGGTGTTGTTTGTTTATTTTATTAGCTAACTAATTAGCTTAGTTAGTTATTCTGAACCCTTTAAACACAAGACTCCAGCTAAATATCACCAAATTTCTGCCGCGAATAAACAGAGACAGAAAACACTGGACCTGACTCATGTCTTTCATCATTGTTGTGAAGATGAATATTTTCATTCGTACTTGTGCAGCAGGCCTCTCAGCTTGTCTCCCACATTGATCACCATGACCTCCTTGCCAGTGCTGGTCAGGGTGGCGATCTGGCTCTTGATGGCCTTGGCCACATTGGAGTGGATGGCACCGCAGAGTCCACGGTCAGAGGACACACCAACGATCAGATGCTTGGCGGTCTTGTCCTCTGGCGCTTGGATGTCGGCCTTCTCGTAGAGGGCTGGAGAGCACAGAGGAAACTTAGTCCAGTGTCAAACAATGTAAGGGGAGGCACTGGTCAACTTTGAGATGTTGGGCTATTTTGCTTCTATAACATGTCTTCTTTCAAACTAGTGGAAAGAAAACATCCAAAATGCACATTTAGGTGTTCATTTTACAACATTGTCTATTTGTGTCTGTAGATTTCTCCTAAATTCACCAAAAGTTAGCATTAGATAATGCCTTATTTGCATATTTAAACATAAAATTTCAGAAAAATTGTAATACAAAAAATAATTGTCTTAATGTAGGTAATGAACTGGGAAAGTTTCATGGGGATATTAAACATTTTACCCTATTCACCTGGGGGGTCTCCCCTTAAATCCCATTCATATCAAGTGAGAGAGAACATGGAGGTAAGGTGATCATACCCAGAGCACCAGTGCCGTAGACTCTGGCTGGCTTCAGCTGCCTCTCAGCACGAGCGTACTTAGCAGCGGCCACCATTTTCATGGACTTGGTGATCTTCTGGATGTTCTTGATGGACTTCAACCGAATGGTGACTAAAGACAAGAGAGGATATATTAGTACACACAATCATATTTTACAGACTTAAAACGTCTTTGTTTGGTACAGCTACCAGCAAAAAACACAACAAAAGTATTTTTAATATGTTTTTCGATTAAAATGAGAATAATGATGTCAAAAATTATGATTCCCTCCAATACAGAAAACCATACTGCAACATCAATATCAGTCAAAATAATAGAAATATTTTTTTTCAAAATGGTGCAGCCCTAATACTCAGCATAACTATAATACCAGGGGCAGTGTGCATTCATGTAAAGTGCCTCGAGTTAATCATGTAGCCAGAAGTTACTTTTTGTACAATGTGCTTTTTTATGGAACAGGGTAACAGATTTATAATGAAATTTGCAATAACATTGTTATTTCAATTTCGATTTTGCATCTTAGGTGTTATCTATTTGAGTTTATAGTCTGTAATATGTTGTTATACTGTTGTCTTTGCACATTAAAGAGAGTAGTACACAAAAGTACTGCTGTCTTTGCATATTAAAGAGAGTAGTACACAAATACTGTTGTCTTTGCATATTAAAGACAGTAGTACACACAAATACTGTTGTCTTTGCATATTAAAGAGAGTAGTACACATAAATACTGTTGTCTTTGCATATTAAAGACAGTAGTACACACAAGTACTGTTGTCTTTGCACATTAAAGAGAGTAGTACACATAAGTACTGTTGTCTTTGCATTTAAAAGAGAGTAGCACACATAAAGTACTTACTGTCCTTCAAGGTAGCCATGTTCCTGACCTGCCCACTGTGAACAGAAATAGAGCAAGTTAGCTTTAAACTCAACACCTAACAGCATTAATAACAGTTTAACATTAACAGTGCAACATTAATGTCATGTTATTTTAGACTCATTTGAAGTGAAACTTGCAGAAGGTTCACTTTGTTGCTAGGCTGCAAGCATGCTAGCATCAGTTAGCATCAGTTAGCTGTCATTCATTAGCCGCGGCCTGCTCGTTAGCTCGTCCTTGTGTTCAATAACTGAGAGTATTACAGGCTACAAACTACACATTTACTCTAATCACGTATCACATGGAGTGCATGTAAAGTATAAACAGTTAAATAGTGTTGTTGGAGTGTTTAAATGTGTTTCTTTACCATTGTGGGGAGAACACGAAGGCGCTGGTCCTGCTGAACATGGTTACTGCTGGATGAAGGTCAGACAGGCTGCACTGCGCAGGCGCAACATGAAGGCAAAATGGTGAGGATGATGCATTCAGGGATTGAGAGAAATGTCGGAAATATGCAATTCGCACTCGTGTACCAACACACAATGTCATCCAATTTAAATTAATAAAAAAAAAAAAAAATGGAAGAAGTATTCAGATATTTTACTAAAGAAAAAATTGGCAATACTTTGTTTTTTTGCTCTAAACTGCTGTAACAGTGAAATTCTTATTTATTGATCATTAAATAAAGTTATAATTTAACAAGAAAAAAAGAAAAGAAAACGTTAAATTACTACTTTATAATATTATGACTTTATTCTTATAATACTACGACTCTTTTCTCTTAAACTTACGACTTTATTCTCATAATATTACAACTTTTTTTCTCGTAAACTTCTAACTTTATTGTCATTATATAACGACTTTTTTTCTCGGAAACTTCTGACTTTATTATCGGAATATTACGACTTTTTTTCTCGTAAACTTATGACTTTATTCTCATAATATTATGACTTTATTCTCATAATATTACAACTTTTTTTCTCGTAAACTTCTAACTTTATTCTCATTATATGATGACTTTTTTTCGCAGAAACTTCTGACTTTATTATCGTAATGTTACAACTTTTTTTTCTCGTAAACTTATGACTTTATTCTCATAATATTATGACTTTATTTTCATAATATTATGACTTTTTTTCTCTTAAATTTAAGACTTTATTCTCGAAATCTCAGATGTATTTCTTTTTCCTCAATGTGGCCCTAATACTCCATAGTACCATAGACCTACAACAATGACGAATACAAATGAAAATGTAAACAAAAAAGCAGTTATTCATTTCCATTTTTATAAATCCACAGGGAGCCACTGGAGAGGAGCTAAAGAGCCACATGTTGCTTAGAGACCCCTGATCTAAATAAATAAATCATAACGCCACATTGTGTAAAATCAGAAATTTACGAGTCCATGAACGCAGCTACAGTTCTCGCGTTGTTTCAAGATTTTCACGCGTGATTATGACGTTTAACACGCGGAAGCAGCTGTTTACGTCCGTAGCTGGCTGGTTGTTCGCACATTTATCCGCGATTCGAGCCGACTTTTAGTAAGTAGCTGGGTGTTTTGTGTTAATAGTCGCTGGTTCAGGATGGGGAAAGCGGATTTTCTCTCCCCTAAGGCCATCGCCAACAGGATAAAGTCTAAAGGACTGCAGAAGTTGAGGTGGTATTGTCAGATGTGTCAGAAACAATGCAGAGATGAGGTGAGATATCCAGTTAAATCAGTTTAGTTTAGTTACTTTGTAGTTGTTGTTGTTGTTTTAACTTATTTGTCTTCTCCAGAACGGCTTCAAATGTCACTGCATGTCAGAGTCCCACCAGAGGCAGCTGCTGCTGGCCTCAGAGGACCCCAACAAGTTCATGGACTACTTCTCTGAGTAAGATCCTTTAATTAAAACATGTTAGTGTGAATACTTTAAATACTTAGAGTTAACTCTTGTTCCCTTTGTTTTAAAGTGAGTTCAAAAGCGACTTCCTGGAGCTGCTCAGCAGACGTTTTGGTGAGTCCTGATACCACACTGATAATCCAGATGTTCAATTTCTTTGGAATTACTGATAAATAACCCACATATTTACCTCCAAAACTAATAGAAGACACTTCTGATCAGCACAAATCTCACCATTGTGTGACTTATTGTCTACACAAATGCAACCTGATAGCTAATGTCATGATTCAGGGAGTTTTTAAAGAAATTATTTGCTATTTCTTATCTATTTACCAGCAGACATGGAAATAAAGCATATCAATTAACTTTGTATTCTTTTCTTGGAAATGTATTAAATAAATTACCAGCTATTGGGGAAATAGTGGAATATAATTATTAAATAATGTTTATAGTAAAGTCATTTTCAATAAATTTATAGGTAAATATTTGGGTAATTTGGTAGTAATTCCAAAGAAATTTCAAAATTACTTGCCAATTATCACCTAATTACCGTGAAATTTGTGAACCTTGTAAAATGAAGTGTTACCATATATTTAATTTAGGCTTTAGAATTGCTGTGTAAAAAATACTATTTCTTAATATAAGGAAAACCTGTCTGCCATGGTGGCAGTGCCAGCAATTTCATTCCCTGGTCCTGATACCACACTGATAATCCAGATGTTTCTAAAGACAGCAGCTGTTTCAATGTGTTTCCTGTCTTTTGTCACCTAAAGGGACAAAGCGAGTGCACAACAATATCGTCTATAATGAATACATCAGTGACAGAGAGCACGTCCACATGAACTCCACACAGTGGGAGACTCTCACTGACTTCACCAAGTGGCTGGGCAGAGAAGGTAAGCTGTTTTTATATGTGATATTATGTGGTTTCCCCTCCACTAACATCCACCTACACCCACCTACACCCCTTTCTACAATCCACAGTGATGTGAATAAAACATTTAGGTAAGGAAACTCTCTTCTAGGACAAACAGATGTGCGATAAGCTTCCATATTTACAGAGTAGACAGAAGTAGAATAATTACAATATTAAGTACATAACATATAATACTAAGTAAATATTAGATGTTAAAGAGTTTATGGCAAAGGCAAACAAATATCTTGAAATATCTGTATTAGTTAACAATTTAAAAAATCAAAATTTAAAAGTAGAGTTTTCAGAAAATGGTTAGAACTTAGGAGTTAATATTAAATAAATAAAAGGACATATTAAAGAATATTTTGAGCAAGGTTGGTACAGCACATACTAATATAAATAAGTAAATAAAGTAATAATAAAAGTCAGTTTGCCAAATTACCTTGAATTTAGTAAATGATCATGTAAATGTGTGTGAATGGCCAAAAAAAACAAACATTTTCTGTCTCATTAAATAGGCTATGATGATGACTTTGGTCTTAAATACAACTGATTTGGTACCAAAAATAAATATTTATAAATATATACATATATAACATTTTAGCCATCAGACACAACATGTAGAAACCAGGTACTGCTACATTTAAAAAGGGCTCATTTTAAATAATTAAATTAATGTTACTGCCAGGTTTCTGCAAGGTGGACGAGACCCCTAAAGGCTGGTACGTCCAGTACATCGACCGCGACCCGGAGACCATCCGCCGCCAAGAGGAGCAGGCGAAGAAGAAGAAGCAAGAGCTGGACGACGAGGAGAGGAGCGCCAGGTTCATCGAGGAGCAGGTTCGCCGAGGCCGCGACGGCAAGGAGATAGAAGTGAGTACCAGAAACTGGACGGACTTCAATTTCGCACTAAATGATCAATAAAAATAATATTTCATGTCTGTATTTTTGCTCTGTAGGAAACTCCAGTTTACACAGAGCTGAAACGTGAGAGCGAAGAAGAAAAAGGTTTGTTTTTTTATTGTTTTTCTTTGTGATCAGTCACATTTCCCTTCTGTATTTCTTTCCACTCACAATCCCGTTTTTTTCTGCAGTTGCTTTCAACCTGGGCGCCTCTTCATCTGTAGCCGGCCCTTCCAAATCGAGGTACAGAGGTCTTGGAACATTGCTAATTCTGCTGCCTAATTATCAAGCAAGTATAATAATAATAATTTTGTGTCTCCCTGTAGTTCTGCGCTGGGTGCTAGCGCCCTCAAAGCAGCAGCAGCAGCAGCATCCTCAACCAAGAGGAAAGACACCAGTTCAGACACCAGAGGGGAGAAGAAGAAGAAATCAGCTCTGGAGGAGATCATAGAGGTAGAGAACATGATTTTTATCTCGTCCTCTATGTGTGTTTGAGTCTGTATTTTATATCCCAGTTGCGATGCTTTTTGTTCAGATGGAGGAGAAGAAGAGGCAGAAGCAGCAGCCAGTCAGAACGGATTATTGGCTGCAGCCCAGCATCGTGGTCAAAGTTGTCACCAAGAGACTGGGAGAGAAATACCACAAGAAGAAGGCTGTCATCATGGTAATGACGCCGCTTTGGAGGTGAGAGTTTACGTGCATGTGGAAACTATAATGTCGCTAAAAGCCGTTTTCTCGTAGGAGGTGCGAGACAAATACGGAGCCGTGGTGAAAATGATCGACTCCGGAGACAAACTGAAATTGGACCAGAATCATGTAGAGACCGTCATACCTGCACCAGGTAAAGCACCAAAACAGCTCTCACCCTTATAACCCACAAAAGAAGCTCTACACTTTATTGAATATGGTAGAGTCAAACTGATGTACCTCAGCCGCACTTTTCTATCCTCCTCAGTATCTTGTTGTCAAACTTCCTGCAGGTAAACGTGTTCTGATCCTGAACGGTCCGCACAGAGACAGCGAGGCTTTGCTGGAGGGAATAGACGAAAAGAACTTCAGCGCGACACTCACGCTCGACTCTGTAAGTGTTTCTAGAGGCTGTTCCCACAATCTGTGCCTGTCACATGTTAGTCAGTGGTTCATTATATACTATATCCGTTAATCTAAGCTTCACTCAAATTACAAAGAAATGCATATTCTCATTTTCCTCGAGGGTTGTCTTGCCATGCAGATAGTTTTGGCTCTATTTTCCCCAAGTCTCTGAGATTTCTGCCTGGTTTTCGTTTTGTGGTTCTTGAAGCACAAAACATTATATTTAAAAGATTCCAAAATGGTGCGTCGTTCCAAAAACAGTTTGGATAATACACAGTATGCAATGTCTTCCAAAGCAACGGGGGACACCATTCCTGGAAAGAGATGTTTAAAATGTAAAATCGTCAATGATATGAGCACCATAAACAAAACCTGGGCAGATAAAACTATATGCATGGCTAGATGCCACCATTGGTAAGTGAGAAAAAATGGTTGTATTGCACGTAATATGGGCGAACCGAGTCAAAATCAGTGGCGATTAAACTAAATAATACACTTCAAAAAGTCCCCAAAATACAACATGGACTAAAGTATTTGATAACACACACTACATATAAAACATTCAATGTGAAGAATCTATAAAAATTTGAGACTTAAGATGTAAAAACTTTCACTTTTCTGTTGCATGTTTTTATTGTTTGTATCCAGTACCTGTTTGTTGCTGCAGCTGTAGCCGTCATTAAAGTCTTCTTTCGTCTTCAGGGTCAACAGAAGGGGAAGAGAGTGGTCGTCGCCTACGAGGATTTCTCAAAACTGGCGTGAACCAACAACCTTCCTGTTCTAACCTCAGGGACTCTACTGTGTCAGAGTTATTTCACCCAACATTCATCTGTACATATACACACACACCCCCCCACAGTGTACCCCTAGTGAGTCACCACAGAGCAATGTGTTCACTTTGTTTTATTTTGTATTCAAGTTTATCTTAACATTGCAGATGTAAATTTTGTCCAAATAAATTCAACAAAAAGTGACTTCCCGTGTTCTTTATTTTTAAAAATAATTAGGAAAAGAGTAGGATAAAGTTCCCTCTTTCTTCTGTTTGTCACTCACTCTCTTAAATGGGTGTAATGGGTGTTAGTATAGTAGCAGCGGAGGTGCCGCTCAGGGCATCTGCATGAAGCTGTTGAGATTTGGGACGATGTAGTCGGTGTAGTGGCCGTCGATGAAGCCCTTCCCACTGTTGTGTATGAACCAGCAATAGATGCTTGAGCCGCGCTTCTTATCACGTCTGTAATCCTTCTGCCAGCCCCTAAAACGCACAAGAGTTTATGGTTTTAATAAGGAATGTGTTCGTTTAGGAATCGGTTTCATATGAGTTAAGACATACCTGGTGACGAGCAGCTTGTTGCCCTTCACCTCCATGGTGGCCTCATTCTTCAGAGGGTCCTCTCCTTCGTGCACGTCGTACACGTTCACCTCAGGCTCTCTGGAAAACTGACCTGAGACACACATTTTCAGCATCAGATAGGATCAGTGTAAGGTTATGCTGTGGTTCAGTTTGTAAAGTTTGTGCAGTTAATGTCGTCCACATCATCAGTGGTGTCAACAAAACCTCATCTTGTTATTAGACAATACAACAATTTCAGTATAGGCTTTAGTTTCATTTTCTTTCTCCAACAAGAATGAAATCCTAGGCAAAACATTTAATACCACTCAAATCCACATTTAAACACCATCTTCCACACACCTTGATGAATCTAATTTACATGTAATGGCATCAGAGCTGTAAACGTGGAGGTCGTCTTCAAAAGGCAGAAAATTGTCATATTTCAAAATATTGAATGTGTACCAAATTATCAATTATTAACAGCTTCAGTTTGAGAATTTTGGTACTGGTAAAAAAAAAAAAACAATGCGAGTGAAACACGAAGGCCTGTATTTATTATTAAACTGCTAAACGTGAAATTTTTGACCAGTGTGTAGGATTTGGCAGCATCTAGTGGCGTGGTTGCAGATTGCAACCAACTGAGTACCCATCTGCTCACTCCTCCTTTTCCAAAACTGCGGTAACGTTCACCGTTTGTATACCTAAATTGTATGATAACAAGGTTTATCTGTGTTATGTAATTGGTTATTTCATTTTAATTCAATTGATCAGGTTTTATTCAGTGGTTTATATCATATCGGTGTTTGGTACCGTTCTGCAGCAGGATGCAGATTTCAAATAGGGAAGAATTAATTATGTGAAGCGCATTAGTGTTAATTCTGAAAATAAATTTAAATACAGAATCTGAACTTTACTACCAAACTTACTTTACTTTGCTCCCGGGTATCAGCTAACTTTTTGCTAACAGCTGAGAGGGCTATTCAATTTGAAAAACCCGGTAAAAAACACAGATGGAGTCGACCTTTAAGCCTAAAAGGTCAGCCACCTTTATACTGCAGGCTAACTCTGAACTAAAAGCCATGTTTCCATGGTAACAATCCGTGACACTTGATGACCAGTGGTATCAAATGAGCTGTACCTATGAGTCCATGGACCAGAGGGGAGTACTGGTTGTCGTTGGGAATGTAGACACCGAGGAAGTCAACACTGACGGGATTTTTCTTCCACACACGGTGAAGTAACACCATCACCCGGATATTATTATTTAGTATGATGGAAACATGAGAGTTCTTCGTGATGGAAATCCTCACACTGAAACACAGAAACACAACAACATGAGATATGAAAAATGAGACCTGATTATGTCAAGGCAGTGAAGTAGACGCTGTTATTAAAGGGCGTGACGTGTTACCCATCCTGTGTGATCTCAGCCGTGGCCCCCCAGGTGAAGGAGTGGTTCCTGCTGCCATCAGTCATGTCGATGCTGTCGGTGCCGACGGTCACGCTGATTCCTTCAGGCTGGTAGTAGACGGAGATGGTGCCGAAGTAGGTGTGCAGTTTGCTTTTGGGCACGTTCTTAGAGCCGACCAACTGACCGTTCACCACCACACCTTTAGGACAGGAGGGAGGGTTAAGAAGGAGCGTCAACCCAGCCAAACCATGTCACACTTTTATTTGGACAGTCCAGTGCTGAATATCAAGTTCAAAATATGAAAAGTAGTTATTCATTTTCAGGGTTAGAGTTAGGCTAAGTTGAAAGTTGCATTAAATAGACACGTGACACATTATTGAACATATTTTGTGATCTGATACCTGAGATTTTACGCTTTTTAACTTGCCAAGAATTAGATGAGAAGATTGATACCTCTCTTATATGTTATAGAGTTAGATAAAATAGATTTTGTTGTTATTGTGATTAAATAAAAGTAATTTATGGTGCTGTTAGATTGCTGCTAGACCGTCTCATTAATACAGATGTGTTCCTTCCTTTGTGTACGGCAAATGGGAGAGCAAACAGTTTTTTGATTGCAGTGACAAGAAAATGTTTTTGAAAGACTAAACGCCAACAAATATGGATTGAAGCAGAGTATTTTTTTAGATAAAAACGTATTGTGAATTTTGGAAATGATTACATCTCTCTTTTTTTAAATAAATTATGACTTTTGGACTTTAAAACGCTTTGGAGTTATTGGAAAAGTTTGGATCACATGAGTTGGAAACAATCCTACAAAGCCACCACTGGAATCTATTTCTACAAATAGTATAACTCTAATATTATTAGTGTAGCCTGGTCTTTATCTGACACTCTGCAGAAATACCAGCTTTAAACCGAATGTGGCCTGTTAAGTAGCGAAAAAATATATTTTTAAATAGTTTTATATACTGACTTTTGTATAAATTATCCAATAAGTGTGTTATTATGATTTGAGTTTAACATGTGCAAATCTAATTTCAGACAGATCCTGGCGCATCCCCTGTGATCTTTGAATCACTAAAGTTGGAAACACTATTCAGGTGTTTGGGGAAATAACCAAACATCATTTTGAGAAATACAGTTTTTTTTTTAGGTGTGATCTGCATAGCTTAATCTCAAAGACATAAAGCTAAGCAGTTTCTGTATGAATGTATGAACACGATTATTGGTGGTGTCTGCGATGTCAAGGGTCACTAGCTAAAGTCTTGCCTGTAGGGCACCAAATTGGTCCGGGGCCGCCTCTGCTTTATCACCTATAACATGCAGCACATGTGGTATTAAGATACTTCACTACATTTAGTTCAGTCTGGTACCTGTTCCACTGTCAGTCACCAGGTTGAGGATGTGTCCGGGTGTGGAGTCGATGTTGAAGCAGACGTCCATGTTGCTTGTGGGCAGGTGGACGATGAAGTGAGGGTCGTTATCCACTGGAGGAGAAACATCGTTCACATTTAACACTGCAGCTGGAAGAGTGTTCATGATGTTACGGAAGTCATTACAAGTGTGTGTGTGTGTTTTACCTAAATTAACCTGTGGAGGCAGGGTCCACTCCTCGGGACCCGCTCTAGCCATACTTTGGGGCGCCGGAGTGGTCATCTGGACCCAAGGAGGAGGCTGGTAGACCACACGCACCGCAGCTGGACCACCGGACGGCGAGCCTCCTCCTCCTGCTGCTACTCCTGCTCCTACATACACATGACATAATACAAAGTTGTCATTTCATCGGCCATTACTGATTCCATTTAGTTGATTATTTTATTTGCATTTTATTTGATGTGATTTTTGCGAACATTTTCTATGTTGTGATATATACATCAATATCTTTAAAATATTCTTATTTATATTGTGGTAATGATTTCAACCTCCCTGCCATATATGAGTGTTTTATGATTTGGTGTCCTATATATAAAGCTGTAAATGTAAGTGTAACACACAGTAATTGTGCTGCACTCTAATAAATAATCAAAATTTGATTCCAAATATTGCTGCAAATCTGTCTTTTGAATTCAAAATGTATTTTTTTGTCAGGCACCTATGCAGCAGCCATGCTTGGGGTCCTTCGGGGAGTCGGCCAGCAGCCTCTCCTTGGTGTCTTCGCTCTCCACCAGCATAGCGGTGAGAGGAGTGACGAACTGATGTTCCATGGCCAACGCCATAATCCGCTGGGTGATCTTCCTCTTCTTGACAGCCGTAGGAGCCAGAGACCTGCAGGAGAGCCACACTGCAGCTATCAAACACTGACAATGATGCAAATTACCATCATATTTCTACAAATAAATTAAATGTTTCCTGATAGATGTAATATAGAGCTTTTTAAAAACATTTTAAGTTCATTTATTTGCAATCATTTCCAATCAAGGTTCTTGATTTTTGAAAACTGTTTCTTACTTTTTCCTGTTTGCGAATTTGTGACCTTCTCACCTTTCAGCGAACAACTGCTTGATGGTGATGTAGGCCCACATCTGTCTGGCGAAGCCTGTGAATGAGTGCTGCTGCTTGGCCAGCTCCGTGTCCAGAGCCGCAGAGTCACCCTCCGTCTCCAGAGTGATGTCCATCCGGGCCTGCAGGACGAGATGGGACACTAGCTCACACTTCCTCCCTTCGCCCACGACCTTGAACTTCAACTTCTTGTAAATATCTTGTAAATTCCTGGTTGTGTGTGTATTATACTCACAGCAGACGCGGTGGTGAAGCTGGTCAGGGTGGGGCTGTCAGACGACAGCACCTTCCCGGCCACCACCAGCTCCGAACCACTGAAGTATTTATCAAAGCGGTTCTTGGTGACGTCTGATACCGCGTCCTCTGGGAACTGAACGACGATCTTCCTCAGCAGAGGAGAGGAGACCTGGCTGTAAAACATCTGCAGGGGGAAGAAGAAGAGGAGGGAGACTCAGCGGAATAAAGAAGATGCTGTCCATCTTTAAAAGCATCAGGAAACTAAACCCCGATCTCTTGTATGTCACAATAAAACATCTATGCACTTTTCATTTTCAACATGTCTTCCACATGCATTGTTTTATTTATCAATTGAAAATATAACATAACATAACATCTGATACATGGAAATAATTCTACTTTCACGAAGGAAACTTCTGTGAAAGACTTATTGTTGTTTGTGAGGAAATGAAGACAAAGATCTGAGTGATGCTGAGTTGTTTGCTAAAGGTAACGTTGTCGTACCCGTAGCTGTTCTGCTGTGTCATGGTTGGAGTAGATCCTCTGAGCACTGCCCCTGTTCTCCATGGCGATACGCTCCAGGAAGTCGTAGTCCACGTCGAAACCGATGCCCAGCGAGAAGAGAGAAAACTCCTCCCTCATCACCCGCTTCACATTCTTCTGGATGGTGCTCAGCTTGATCTCGCCTGCAGAAATCAGTCAAGATTTTGTTATTATATAAGATTTAGACATCAGAGATAATAAAGAAGCATTGAGGGACACAAGAGTGAGTTCGTAAATAAAGGTCAAAGGTCAAGCACTTAGATTTGATTTAAAAAAACGACACAAGAAAGAAAATATGTTGTTATAATGATGAAAATCCATCAAGCAGAATTTGCCTGTAAGATGAATAAGACATACATTTTGTATTTTTTCTGCAACAATTCAGAGTCTTCATAGATCATAAAACATTGACAAATAAATGATCCTTCTGCTGTACAAAGGACCGAAAATGTTTTTCACCTTTATTTCCATGCATTCTTTCTCCCTGTGGGTGGATGAGCTGCTAAACCTGACAGTAGAGTTTAACTTACCCACAGTGGGGTCTCCATCAGACACCAGGATGATCATGGAGACGGAGCGAGGGTCGATGAGCCCCTGATTGGACGCCTTTGTCAGCATCTGGACAGCTCTCATCACTGCCTCGTTGATGTTGGTACCTGAGTCATTAACACACAGATGTTTGTGTTTAGCAGGTTATCAGAGCAATCAAAAACTTGATTAAAGAATGATACTCTCTCACACCTCCGTGGGGTTTGATGTTCTGGATGTACGCCTTGGCGTCTGCGATCTGAATGGGGGTGCCGGCGACCAGCTCTTCACTCCAGCAATGCACATTGTGGTTGAAGTCGATGATGTTAAAGTGGTCATCCATGGTCAAGTCATCCAAAATAGTCTGCATGGCTTGCACTGTCTATGAGAGAAGGTTGGAATTAAATGCACTCTGCAGAAAGACCACACGGTGGCAGCATTTCACAAAGGAGCGGTGAAGAATGAACAGGGATGTATGTATTGTACATAATGTACTTAAATAAACAACTTACCTGCTTCATCTTGACCCCCCACATGGATCCACTGACGTCAATGACAAACACAATGTTTTTGGGAAGAGGTGAGAGGTTGGAAGGAGCGAAGAAGTGGACAAAGTGGCCATCTGAGACCTGGAAGAAACAGTGAAGGCTTGAGTGATGATCTCCAAATTGTTTCTAGCTTTATGTGATATTAAACAAGTTAATTAATGAGGCTTTAAACACTTGGATAGGTGTGTGATACCTGTAGTTCCCCGGCATTGCTGTCCCTGGTCACATCATATTTAACAGTAAAGACGCCATCTATAGCGCTTCCGGTGCAATTGTCACACTTTTTCTGCTGCTGGAGGTTTGGCTTGAAGACAATATGAGCCTGGGGACAAAGACACAATGCATGATACCACTGGTTAGACATTCAGATCTTGGAATATTTGCTATTTTTCATAATACTTCGGAAAGTACTGAACAGATTTTAATGAAATTTGGTGGAAATTCCGGTCATGAATCAAGAAAGATCAGATTAATTTTGATGCCATATGTGCAATTTTATCCAGCATGTGGAATTTTATCCTATAAGTGCAATGTTATCCAATATGGTGCAATTTTTTATCCTATATGTGCAATTTTATCTGATATGTGCAATTTCATCCAGCATGTGCAATTTTAAAATACATGTGCAATTTGATCCTACGTGTGCAATTATACATACTACATGTTCAATTTTGACCTATATGTGCAATTTTCAATTACATGTGGAATTTTATCCTACGTGTGCAATTTTATCCTACATGCTTGTGAGCTGGATGCGATGTAATTTACGCAATTTCATGCAAAAATGAAACAAAATGTATTTCTTTCCCCTGATTTCCTTTCAAATCTTTTAGTACCAGCCACCCAAAATATTTGACACCATATAATTAAAAAATAATTTTCAACCTTCTTCTAAAAATTTCATCTAAACTGGTCCATAATTTTTTTTGACAAGCCCATAAAAGTTACAACATGTCATTCAACTCCAGTGTACCATTCACCAAACATTTTCAGATATCAGGATATTTAGATCTATAAGTCCCATGACGGATTAATGATTAAGAGTCTGTATATAAGGAAACTGGAAACAATCTCACCAACTTGATAAAGACAAAATGGCCAAAAAAGTTTGGTGAATAAAACGTGGCATACTGGAGAAAAGTTGTTTGACACTGTTTGTATGTTCTCATCATTGTTTACCAAATTTTAGTGTATTTTATCTGACATAAATTGGCAAAACTCTAGAATTCACTGCATAATTGCAACCAAAATTAAATGACAGATGCATTTGAACTTCAAACGATCTCGCAAAATTCGACTGTATTTCATTGTATGGTTGTATAGTAGTCTTGAGTCTGACTCACTAAGGATTTTTTTAATTTGTACAAAGCCCAAAGGTATTCCCAAACAGGATTTGGGAATTTGCAATTGCATCCTATATGGTGCACATTTATCCTACATGTGCAATTTTGTCCTACATGTGCAATTTGTATCTTGCATGTGCAATTTTATCCTACATGTGCAATTTGTATCCTGCATGTGCAATTCAATGTGTAATTTCATCCGACAAGTGCAATTTTATCCTACTGGCATAAATTTACAGATGCATTTGAACTCCAAACGATCTTGCATACTTGAATGTATTTCACCATATGGTTGGCTCTACTGCAACATGATACATTCATTTGAGTGGTGGAGGTTCATTCTTGACTTTTGGGATACATATCTGTGGTAAAAATTCGAAAAAATGCAAGCAAGTAGATGGTGCATTAGGAATATTAGACTAAGTACAACAGGTATGATTAATTTAAATCCAGAACTTAGAGGTTGTTAAACTGACTCACTTAGGATTTTGCTCAATTTGCACGAAGCCCAAAAATATTCCCACGTCAGGACTCTGGTTCTCTCCAACTCTCTTGGCACCATCAGATCCAGATTTCTCAATTCAAATTTCTAAACATTTTCTCTCACTAAAATAACCTTTAAGAGAATTGGTATTGGCTCTCTGGGTGGTTCCATTCTTACCTTGTCTTTGGTTGATGTAAGTTTAATCAGCTCTGCAAACTGATCTCCGAGGGTGCTTGGTGCTTCTACCTTGGAAATTCCATTCATCTCATAGATGTACACATCCACCTACAGAGAGACGGGGTCAGGGACGATTGCAGGAACAACATTATATGCACGCAAAAATACACATTTATTAAGGTATTCTCACCTGGAACTGTGGCACCAGCCTCCCAGGCTGCAGGTGCAGCGAGAGCTCGTACAAAGAAAGCATCCTTTTCATCAACTCCTCGTAGTGGAGCTCAAACTCAATAGTATTGCCGGCAGGAACGTTGACTTCTACCATAAACGTCTCCATGTCCTGGGAATTTGGTCTGTAAAGCAGAAACATGTCAGTCTGTGTGACGCTGTTGAGCTCTACAGAGGTTTGAACTCCAAGAGGCTCGTCCAGTACCTGATGATGCCCGTCGCCTTGCCTCTGGCTTTGGCCTGGGCGTACAGGGTCCGGGCTACGCTCTTCTCCTTCACCTTGCCCACATATGATACCCCATTTATGTTCCTGCCACAAAAAGAGTGAAACGTTAAAACTCTACTCTACTAAAATGCTGTTTTTGGAGCGTGTGGGAAACTGGGCTCACATGCTGAATTTGGTGATGAAAGCGAGTTTAGGGATCTTGACGTTGAAGCCAATGCCCTTCGATCTGGAGGCTGAATTGACCACCGAGCTCTTGATGGTGGTTTCGGAGAAGCGCGACGTGATGCGGGTCACCACAGTGTAGCTCTTCATGGTGACGTCATCTCCGCGGATTGCCTGTGTAGGCAATGACAGAGTAAGAGACGGGGATATTAAGCAGAGAGAAGGAGGATCTGGGTGTGAGTGGAGAACGTTTCCAGGACGGTTTTCTGACATTAAAGGCCTGTCCCACTGGATCGTGGAGGTCATTGCCCACGCATACAGGGCGAATGACCGTTCTCCTCCATCAGGAGCGAAGTGCCACTCTACCAAGAGTGTTTCCACATCATGAGCAACCCAGAGAGGGGTAGCCTCGGAGGACATATGTGCGCGGGCTCATGGGCATCACCGAGCACATTCTCCAGATACTACAGAGTGAATGTGGCCACCCCCCATCCAGTGGGCATCGTACTTCTGCCGAGTTCCTCTGCTTCATCTTCATGAGGTATGTACTATGCGACTCTGCTGTTATAAGTCATCCAGTGTTAAATCACTGCCTCTGGCCGTCAGTAAGGATGAAATAGGACGAAGGTTACGAATGTAACTACAGTTCTATGAATCCTGGATGACCACCAGAGTTCTTAGTCACCCAGAATCTCGTGAACCTGCGAGAAGATTCTGTAGGTCCAATCTTGTGTATGACACTGGAACTCATACTTATTGATATAAATACTCGACCTACGAAGACAAAGATACTCAGTATTAAAGCAGTGCCTCTGGCAGTCATCCAGGATTCATAGAACCGTAGTCACATTCGTAACTTTTGTTTGAGTTACATGTGACAATTGTATTACGACCGTATGTCCCCATTTGCAACCAAACAGATTTGTCCCGCCCCAGTTGTTAGCAACCTTGGCCGGACCCACCTATCGACCTGGGTCGTGAAGCCAAGTCGTTCAACGTGGGTTAACCCTTTCAGACACACAATCAACGCTGGTTCAACCCTGGTTGAGCCCTCGGAGTTAAAGGGGTATTAGATAAGGTTAAACTCTGCCACAGTGGAGAGGGCTTAAACAACAAGCGGAGGGTCACACCTCAAAGTCTCTCTGCTCCTCGCTGGTCAATGTTGCTCTCTGAAACACACAAACACATCAGCGTCAGACCGTATTAATCTAGTAAACA
>CAKAOH010000518.1:0-13190 GCA_916701665.1 Sebastiscus tertius | reverse complement strand
CACCAGATTCTCAACACCTGTACTTATATCCCTGTGGTCCCACCCCCACATTAATTCACCTCCACAGGATAGATACATAGTACATACTGTGTGTATAAGGCACTTTTACAAAAGAGTAAATAAAACAGAATATAAAAATAAATACATATTACAAATACAGTTAAATAAAATTAAAACACAAATGAAATAAATAAAGGTTGCAGCAAACTATTCAGGAGACAATATTTATTATTTACTCCCATCACTTTAACCCAAATGGATACCACCTGTCAGAACCACAGGACTGTGACAATTTGTTTTTGACTCCAAGATATGTCAAGTTAGACTTCTCTGTGTTGGTTTCAGTTTCCCTGGAATGTGACAGAAAGTTTGTTTGGTTTCTCATAACACCACAGATTTGTGCTCCGCCTGAATACAAGCAACGATATGAGCAGGTCAACCAATACGTTCATGAGATTGTAACCGCTCTGAGCCTCACGGAAAATCCCCTAAAACAGAAAGTGAACCAGAATGAAGCCTTTGTTTGTGGTAAATTGGCACAAGCTTTTCTTTCTTTGGGTGGGAGTGGAAACAAGAGGTTTAGGTGAGGGGGTGTGTGCATGTTTGGTGGTGTACGTTCATGTCAATACACACATTTACCTATACATATATATGGACTGTGTGTGTCTGTGTGTTTGTGTGTGTATGTGAGGATGTGTGTGATTATGTATATGTGGTGTGCAGGAAGCGGAGGGGGCAGCGTCTCATGGGGTCTTTTGTGGAATGTCTCTGCTCGCCCCGTCTCAGAGCCATGAGATGGGCAAACATGAAATCAAAGTGGAAAAGACCCACAAAGGGGTGGAAGGAGGATGACTAGGGTCTGGATAGGGGGAAGGAGGAAGGAGGGAGGGGAGCGGGGGCTTGTCCCTGCACCCCAGGCCTCAGAAAGCACCAGGCCCCTCAGTCCCATGAAAAGAGCCCTTATGAGGACCTGGCTGCTCTGCCTGCCTCGGATTAAGACCCCAAACCCACAGGCTGCCAGCACGCTACATCTATGTCCTATTTTATCTCTCTCTCTCACAGCACAAGTGTCAACTGCAGCACTGTTTTCCTTTTTGGTCACATGCACGTTCCCGTAGTGATGAACCCACACAGATTTATTATCCCCTCAGCTCTTTACAGCATCTTTCAGCTCGTTGTTTTGGCTCTCGGCCTGAAACTTTACTGTTTTGGTTCACTCTCACGGCTCTCATCCGTGTCGTTTCCAGCTTGGGTGTCGTGTAAACAGAGTTGCTCTTCTTCTGGTGCCGTCCTCAGTGGTCTATACATGTGCCATTTTGAACAGAACTCTGGGACCTGTATTATAAAACCACCAGTAACCGCAAGTGCAGATCAACCAAGGCGGAAATCTTGAAATACAGTTAAGGATCATTATATTTTTTATATTAAAAAAGACGATCTATTTGTGTTTATTTTAAATGTTAAAGGTTCTCTATATGATATCCAGAGGATTAACATAGCAGAAAATAACTATTTGCTATGTAAAGACATAGAGGAGTAATGTCTCCCTGAGCAGAGAATGAAGTCACTCTCCCTCTGTGTGTGTTGTAATTTGAATTTCTCTGTGCTTTGTTGACATAGCCGGGTTGACCGTGCATGCTTTTAGTGGATGTTAGTGCATGGGAGTGTGCCGCACTGGCTAGCTCATGATCGCCACTCTGCACTGCTCTCTTATAGTAGTTACAGCTGATAACGCCGTCCCGAATGACGGCGTCGTCGTGGAAGCGTAGCACTCACCCTCTGGTTACCCCTCTGTTAGCTCTGTCACCATTGTTGGCGTTGTTTGTGCTGTTAGCACTGTTAGCACTGTTAGCACCGTTACCTGTGAGCTGCTGGCCCAGCCGGCGCCATGTTGAGAGGCAATAGATATGCTCTGAATTTCAAATTTAGCACTTTCAAAAGGACTGGTGAAAATCTGATTTTTTTTTAATGACTTTGAGGGACTCTTGAGCATTACCAGAAGCATATTTGCATTTTCTTCCTTCAGTTTCTTTTACTGGAAGCATTTTCTGAGCTGTTCTCTCACAGGTTCACCCAGTTTTACGTCAATCTCAGAACCTCATCGGTCTGACGACGGATAAGCCTCTGGGGGCGAGAGGTTATATTTCTGGGGTTCCAGTGTAGCCAGCAGATATCTGGACCAAGACTTCCTCTTGGCCCGCGCTGCTCATTGTTTACAGTTCGATTAGATGCGGCGCTGGAATTGGAGTTGAGAGACGACGGGTATGACTGGATTGTTTCACAAGTAGCCAGTTTACAAGCTATTATTAAACCAATAAAAAGCTAAATCATCATCGGACGATAGCCAATGGGTTCCAAGATTTCATTTCGGCTTCCATCTCTTTCTCTCCACACGGACTGTTTACCTGCTTAGCTTGTATATGTGAATGCAGAATAAAGATTAGTTTGCATAGATGTCAGTGAAGAGAATGTTACACTCATGGGAAGCCCACATTTTTGGCTACAGGTGAATATTCTCACATCAAAAGCGATCTCCATGTAATTGACATGTCTGTTCTGCTCGCTAGATGATTACAGACGTGACATGCAGAGACAGACGGAGACGAGGGGGAAAGCGTACTGGGTATCTTCTAGCAATTATACTGTAAAATGTGTATCACCTCGCTGAAAGGGCTTCTGTGGTTTCCGCCCGCGGGGCATTGTTCTTAAGTCTGGTGCACTGTTGGAGAATTACAAATGTCTAAATGTCATCTTCATTTAGCATGCCTCTGAATAATACACACTACAGTATGCATATATTTAAGTCATTGTCAGGCCGCTTCTAAGACTTCACTGTCTCTTTCTCACATGCACATACAGTCCGGATCCCTGAACGTCTTTAGAATAAAGGGATGTCATGCTCCAAATAGGATCTCCCATTCTTCCAGAGGTAATGATGTATAGCTCATAATGGGAGTTGCTAGCTGAGTGGCTGTATTTGGGGAGATTGATGCTACAGGTAATTGAACAGTTATGAGTAAGAAAGAGAGAAAACGCAAAATAATAATTCATGTATTGTGAAGAAAAGAAAAAAATTCCCATGTTTTTTGCTGAGAAAATGGTGTGTGTGAATCCAGCATATACGCCCAGGTGCTTATTTGTATGTGCATCTGGTTTGTCTTTTTTGTGCCTGTATGCGTGTCGAACACTGGGGGCGGATGTAGAGAAACCTTTGTAGCTTTGTAGCTCTCTGTGTCACCAGAGCCGGGACCCTCGTCTCAAAGGGAAGTCTGCTGGGGATTGGGAGGTGCGAGGCGAGGTGCATGTCTGCTCCCTAAATCTTCCGTCCCGTAACTGCTATGAAATAATCCCCCGGCAGGTCGTTTGTGGCAGGGAGGAGGAGGAGGAGGAGGAGGGGGAATGCAACCAAATCTTCCTTTGTTCAACACAGCCTTTACCACATCAACCCTCTGACACCCTCTGTGTTAACATCTGTGTGAGTGTGTGTGTGTCTGGGTTTGTGTCTCCATGTGAGTGTCTGTATTTTACGGAAATATTCTTAGAGAAATGCAAGCTGTGCATATTAAGTTATGTTTACCAGTGCAGGAAGTGTAGAATAAAATTGCTCGTTGATCACAAATACATTTCCATCCTTGAAAGAGCCAAGACGCAGAGAAAGATGGTGAAGGTTTCTTGAAGCAACAGTCTATAAGGTAGTCAATCAGCTTTTCCTTCTGTACTTCTGTTTTGGAAACTGATCAGAAACCCCCTTCTTATCAATCTACCTAGGAAAGCCATCCATGCTCTGAATGCTCTAGGCCTGTAGTTTGTGGCTGTAAAGTTTCATGAGGCTGTGATTATCCTAGACGTCACCACAGGTCATTTTATACAGTGGGGTCAAGTTTAAAAAAACGCTCTCACTACAATGAAATGGCTCCTATGGGGACTAACATCATCACACATGAATACATTTGGGCTCATTGGATCCACAAGAGTCTCAGCTTTACAATGATACCCAATTTATGTAATTCCAAGACTGTTTAGGTACCAGTGGATTCTTTAGGTTTTCTTGTTTCAGGTGATATATGTACCTTCACTCTAGCTCTAAAACTGAACCTGTTACAGCCTGTAAAAGACAGTATAGCCGGTCAGGATCATCCGCAATCCCTCAGGTCTCAGGGGGTTAAAAAAGTACGCTGGATTCAGGAAAAAAAATCACCTTGGTGGACACAGCCCCTAAGCATGTTAAAAGACAAAGAGAAACTTTATCCATGCAGGTATACGATGTCGACAGGGACCCAACTAGCGGTGCCAACACCTCCCTGCCTCCTCTGGCTGCGGACACATTTTCCTTTCGGACATTAGGTCACCAACATGAGGTCACCTCTGTTTACTGTCCTCCTCCAACCAGCCAAATCAGCCCAACCAAGGTGTGCGTGTGTGCATCTCTGAACATGTGTGCGTTATGTGTACATGTACAGTACGTGTGCCAATTAGTGTCCCGCTCCAGACTGATTACCTGTTTATCCTGCTGCAGAGAGAAAAAAAGAGAGAAGAAATTACCTGCGAGTGAGTGTGTGGGTGTGTGCACGCTCACACACGCATGTCTGTCTGTGTGTTTATCCTGCTAGGCCTGTGATGTCAGCGCTGTCTGGCGACAGGCTGATTAATGTCTGAATGTTTTCCAGCTATTTAGCCCAGAGCCTGCACACACACACACACACTGACAGGGAGAGAGGGATAGAAAGAAGAATGGATGGAGAAAAGTAAGGAGTAAAGATGATGAATTCAAGACAATAAAAGATGTAAGGGCAGATTGAGACATACAACAAGTAAGAGAAGAAGAGAAAGTAACACTCAGCTATAAAGAAAGAAAGGAAAGACAGTAGGAGGATGTGGGAGAGCTGCTTTTATTAAGACGGACATCGCAATCATCCTGACTTCCTCTGACTTGATGACTAATCTAATGTCCAAAGTATCATTGATAGCCGGCCTGTCCGGAGTCGTTAGCTGGAGAACAGAGCGACGCCAGCGGAGCGGCGGCGGCTTGTAATTGGACCATCTGATTCGTGTGTAATAACTGGATCCTTGTGATGACAGGATTTCTGAGCCATTATTAATGGACTCTCCAGGCTGGTGTCTTTGGCAATGAAAACTCTTCTTAAATGCTTCTTTCTCACATGTCATGTTCTCTCATTCACACCCTCGCGATTATTTCCCTCCCTCATTCCTCTTCCCTCTTTTTCTCGCTGTCCAGCCAATTGGACTGTTGTCAGGCTATTAAATAGGCATTATCGGTCGCTATAAGCCCCATAGATGTGGGTCAGTAGGGGCCTACTACGCCCAATGTTAGGTTTTATCATCTATTCACATGGTAGATCACAGAAAGAAGGTGTAGAAGAAGACGAAAGTGACCGTAGTAATTATGACAGGAGCAGAAGCCGAAGTCAGACGCTGTAGTATAGACTGCGTGAAACTCCATAAGGGGTGGAGGTCGAGGGCGATGGATGGGACGTAAAACAGACCGAGCTTCACATCCTGTGTGAAACCAACAACGTGTAGTTGTCTTTGTGTTCACAAGTGTTTAGTTTCACTTTCACTTTTAATACGTAAAACCTAACTAAGTGGTTTTGTTGCCTAAACCTAAAGAAGTATTTTTGTTTGCGTTCAAAACGTAACGTTTCTTTCAGTTTTACAGTGTTTTAAAACATGTAGCTTTTAAGGATGCTTTCACATCAGGGACCCGGACCCGGATCCGAGTACACTTGACCCCAAAGTCCAGTTTGTTTGATTAGTGTGAACGCTCCTTACCGTACTCGGGCGCGGTTCGTCAATCCGTACTTGAGTCCACTTGAAAAGGTGGTCTGGAGTACGGTTCAAAGCCAACATATTTTCACATCAAACTCTGTAAAACAAGAGTTTATTTCTACCAAACCAGAGTTGGTGATTGTTGGAGAGACTAACAATGACGGTTTTGGTGAGTTTTATTTTGTTTCTGTCAAGTTTGAATAAAGTGATTTACGATGCTCCGCCACTAGAACAGCTGATCTCAACATAAACAAATACACGTGGATGATGACGCAAGTGTACTCCGGGTACGGAACAACTTTACTAATGTGAAAGCTGAGCGTTGTGGGAGTGGGGAGGAGGACAATCGTACCTAATAGGAAAACGCCCAAGGTTTTGCTTTCACTTTTACAACGTAGTAGGCCCCTACTGACCCACATCTATGGTGCTTATAGCGACCGATAACCCCTATTTAATGGCCTGATAACAGTCAAATCGGGTCTGTCCTCCTGTCTTCTTCTTCCTGTCCTTCCCCGTTGCCCGGCGATTAATTCCTAGCCGACTCCGGAGAGAGGTTCATTATCGAGATCGTTGAAGGATCTCAGTGTTCTCGACGTCGTGCTAAAGGTCTCGTTACTGCTCCTTGGGAGGAACTGAGCTGAGGGAGTTTTATTCAGCAAAAGACATCATTATGTCTAAGTGAGCGTGCTGTCAAGGTGGCAGAGAAAGTAGGAGGAAGCAGGGTATAGAGGTGGCGGTGATATAGAGACGGGGGTGGGGGGACATTTGTTCTGCGATTAGCCAGGAGCCAGCGCTCGACTCCTCCAGTGTAGTCTGGAGTTAATTAGCGGGTCTATTATCAAGCCTTGTTCATCCGCGCAGATGATCAGACAGCGGCTCTAATCTTACCGCACTCTGACGTAGTCTGGAGATCTAATACATCAGATTTGTTAGAAATGGTTGCACCCTTCCTACATCAAATACGTACATCGTAGATTAAAGCCTTCAGGGAGAATGGTGCTGTTTTGTTGAGCTTTTATCTCATAGAAACATTTGATCTCTCTCCATATGGTTGAGTGGATCGAAAATGAGGGTGAAAGAAACAGAGACATCATTAATGAAAGGTATCTCTGTGTTTTTTTTTCTCGGCTGCCATATTAGCAACTGTCCCGATTGTGTCTCCTCGGACTTAGACATCACAGCCACGCCAAATCTCCTGGAAGCACGAGGCGAGGGGGGAAGAATTCGGCTTAGCGGAGAGACGGCGTGGATATCGAGGCCCCTGCAGAATCCCCTCCTCCCCCGTCTCCGGTCCTCTCTCTCTCTCTCTCGCTAACTTTTCATTCTGTGCCGTGGCAGATTTACTGTAATCTGGCAGATCAAAGGAGAGCATCGCAATCCTATTCCCCTAATCCAGTTTGATGGTGACTTTTGCACATGTAATAACGCTGGCAAAAAAGAGAGATCGCTTTTAAGCCAAGCTTCTTTTTTTTTTCTCTCTCCAGCTCTGTTGTCACAGTAATAATCATATTTATAAAAACAGAGTCAAAGCCAGAGCTATTTTAGTCTCTGATTACATTAATAATCATGTCAGAATTGCTATTTTTCACAGTAACATATGATGATATCGGCTCTGCGTTTTCTTCCGATTTAAAGTCTTAAACTAGATCTTTATTACCATCGCATTATTTTTTTTTGTAATTTCTGACCACCAATGTGTTTTTCCCCCCCAAGATGTTTATCTATGAATATCAAGTCTCTCTATAGCCAGCCAGTGAATGGATTTAACACGCATTAACATCAAAACATCTGGTTATTCTTAGACTGAACAAGACATTTCCAAACTGGGGTCCAGTGACCCCTGAGGGTTCAATCAAGTCCCTTTCATATTGTATCCGACAGTCATATTTGAACAACCACATAAGATGTAACTCATTTGATTTGGCTAAATGGGAAACAATTAGCTCTGACATCCCTTGGAGGCATTTTCTAGCTCCTCTACTTGATGAAATCCCTTTGAAGGGGCAGATGGCAGGAGGATTCAGGAAAGAGTTACCTCATTAATCCTTACATGTAATTTTCTGCCACACAAAGGTGAAAAGCAGAGAGGAAAATATTACCTACAGGAAGCTCTCTATCCTTGTCAGTTCTTCTAAATTGGTGCTGCTTAAACATGTCATCTTTCCAGCGTTCTTGGCTGCATCGTTAACCTGTATTTCCCTCCTCGTTTTGGCATCACACCACCTCCTGCCTTCAGCATGTTTATTTTTGTATCTAGGCACACTGTCAATGCAGCTCTACTTTCATGTGGTTTTCACTATCTGCTCTAATCTACTCACATTTATTATCTCCATCCAACTTTCTCGAACCTTGAACTTCTCTTTGCTCGTGCATTTGTGTATCCATTCTTCTTTCTCCAACTCTTTCTTGGCGCTGTTTTGTGCGATTAATTCACGCGTCAATATATTTTTTTCAAAATGTTGTTTTTGTAATGAATACTTTCACACAGAGCGTGAATATTACACGGCGAAAAGGCAACTGTTTTCTTTGGAACAAGGTTGATTTTTCCAAGTTTCGCTCTATGAATGGAGGTATGAACAATCACATATTCGAACCAAGACAGCAAACTTTATTACCCTTTCAACTTGACAAAGGCAGCACATACCAGACCCACTCCTTCTGTTCTTACCTTTCACAATAAAAGCTCTAAACATAGAATATTTGCAAGCAAGTATTTTGCATTTTTGTGTTGTTTATTCTTCACGCCCCCGATATGTAATTCCAGTATATAATGTATAGTAGTACGGCTGAACAGGGATCTGCACCAGACAAAGATGCTTTCTTAAGTCTGTAGAATATAATGTGTAGGCCAGGACATCTCTGCAGCACCACAATATTTAATTTAAAATGGTATTTTGACACACATTTCACTTTTTAAAGGAACAATGTGTTACATTTCAGGGGATCTATTAGCAGAAATGGAATACAATATTCATAACTATGTTTTCATTAGTGTATAATCACCTGAAACTAAGAATCGTTGTGTTTTCGTTACTTTAGAATGAGCCGTTTATATCTACATAGGGAGTGGATCCTCTCCATGGAGTCCACCATGTTTCTACAGTAGCCCAGAATGGACAAACCGAGCAAATTTTTACGTTACCTGAAGGCCACCGTAGTTCTCTAACACACTTGTGAAACTGTGGTAACTTGAGCCGCAGAGTGCAAAACCATGGTACCGCCAGCCGCCGTCTGACTTTCATTGCTCCTAAAGTAGTGTTATCATGGTAAGGATGGCCTTTGAGCGAGGTGAACGGCGTTAACGCGGTTTTGCACTCGGCGGCTCACGTTACCGCAGTCTTGGAAAGGGAGGAGTGAGCGGAGGGGTATCCAGTTGGTTGCAATCTGCAACCACACCAATAGATGCCACTAAATCCTACATACTGTTCCTTTAACAAATATTGCACCCTCTGCGAATTTGAAAATTGCAGTAGTTCATATTGCAATTTCGATTAAATTTGGATTAATTTTTCAGCCCTAGTATAGTATATAAATATTGAATTGAATAGATCAGCTATTTGAGTCAGTATCAGCCCGATATCGGTATCGGTATCGGTGCACACCCTCTGTACCTTAACCAGGCCATGGCAGCTCTGTGGACTCTAGATTTGCATCCATCCTTCATGCTCTCAGTGCTCCTCACTGACACCGTGACAAACAAAACTACACATCTTCAAATCTGTATCCTTCTCATCTGTTTCTCATGCGCTCAAACCGCGATTGTTTACATTCACCGCTACAACTGGGGCACATCTCACACACCATGTTGATGTTCTACCAGCCGAACGGGTTAAAGCACACACACACACACACACACACACTACATATTTGTTTCTTCTCAAATTTGCATGCAGTTGCAGAAAACTTCAAGGGTATAATTTGCTCATTGTGCCTTCTCATCTCAGTGGATAATTTTGCAGAGTAATCATTGTCTCTTTGAACAGAAAAAAACCAACACACACATTCCTTATTTTCACACAGAACTGAAAAAGCAGCCCGCCGGTTGCACATGCTGGATTAATGTGGAAAACTGCGGTCGCTCTGCTTCAGATTCAAAATGTTTCTTCTCTTTTCTTTTCATTCAGTCAAAACTTTGATGGATCCATTAGTGAAATGCATACTGCTGGAATAATACACGTCCTGTAATATACTCAGCCTTTAATCCTTTGTCATGAGAAGTGGTTGCTGACTGAAGCTTGGGGGGGAGTTTCTGCTTTCAAGTGGAGAAACCTGTGGAGTTGATAGCCCCTAGTGGTGGCTTCGGTTATAACACCTTCATAGAGTTGACTCAGACTCTTTCTTTTACTGCCATAATAGTACCTTTTTTAATGATATATAGGCTTCATAAACAGGGTTGGAAATTAGCACCAGCCACCATCCAGATGTTGGTAAAATATCCAAGAGGCTGCTACATACTTGCCAACCTTAAGACCTCAAAAATAGGGAGGATTTTAAAACCAAAGAGGGGGGGTCTTCCCTTTCAGAGACTTTGTTTTCCTGTATTCTGGTGACTTTTAAAGAATAAAAATAACTAAATAATAAGAACACTGCAATAGCATTTTTTGTTAAATAGGATTACTTTAGTTTTATTTTTAATTCTCAGGAAAGAAAACTGAATAATTCGACCCTCTGGCGTGAACTTATGCGAATTTCTGGTCTAATAATCATCAGTTTTCATTCATTATTTGCCATTAGGAACATCGGAGGACACAGAGGCACATGATTATTTTCAGATGACCTGTCTCATGCATTGTACTGTCAAGATAAAGTGACCGTTTTATAAAAAAAAAAAGTTTTTTTTTAATCATATTTGCTCCATTTCTGCCCACTGCTGCTTTAATTTCCAACCCTGTTCAAAAAGGGAAAATATTTCCCATGCAGTATGTAAAAAAAAAAACAAGAGACATAATAAGTATTTCACTGTCTCCAATCAAAACATCTACAGAACCAGACAAATCTTCCAAAACTTCCAGACCGGTTTAGTTCATGTCACGTTAGAGCTAAGTGGAAAGGTTTTAAATGAAAGGTTTTAAATAGAAGTCACTTCGTTGTGGAGTTCTCAAAAATCTCTACGGTTTGTGTTCCTTTCTTCAGCTGCCAAGTCTTTCATTTATAAAGAATTTTGTTTTTATAAATGCCATTCATCCTTAAATTGTGTGTGCACTCGGAACTCTTTTAATAATATACAGTATACGGTATCGTTGCATGCAAAGTTAGGAATGGGATCTGTGCTCGAGCTCAACCAGCTCAAGCCAGAGCAACGTGATGTGTTACCAATAAAACAGTTTTCCGTCGTCTGTTAGAAAGACTTTTCAGGTTCATAATCAGGTTCCTTTTAAGCCACTGTGAGTCTTAGAGCTCTGTGAAACTGTGTGTTTACTGAGAAATCGGCTTCATTGTTTCTGTTTTGTTTTGACATCATTTCACAGTTTATGTAGCATTTCACCCTCAGTTTATTTTCTTTGGTGCGATGTTGAGATAGTGCTCTCTCTCTCTCTCTCTCTTTCTCTCTCAACGGCTGCCAAGTGGAGAAAGAAAGGAAAGCAGATTTGATGGCTCGTGAGCGGTTGCCAGTGTTTCTCAGAGGCTGGATGGAGATGGAGATGGAGATGGATGCATAAGATGGATGGTTCGATGGGATGGACGTGGGCGAGAGATGATCGGCGCTAAAATCAGGGCGTGCTCCTCCGTGTATGTGGCAGCAGGGCGGAGTGGGCGCTCATGCACGTGGGTGTAAGTGTGTCTGTGTGTGTTGCAGAGGTCCTGTCAGTGAGCAGCAATGATTAATGGGCTTCTGCCACATGAAGGAGCCACAGACTAAACCCCACAGCCTTAACTGGAGCATAGCATACCTCACCTCTTCCTCCTTCTTTCCTCCTCCTCCTCCTCCTCCTCCTCCTCTTCCTCCTCACCATTGGGCTTGTTTTCACACCTGCTTGCAGCTCTCAAAGCTAAGGAAGTGTGTTTTTTTTTTCTTCTTCCTGCAAGCATCTGCAGCGTGGTAAAAGTGGGCGTCACCGCGGAGAATCGACCGTTAATGGGAGCGGAAGAAAAAGGGAAAAGCTTGGATGTGCAATGGAGCAAAGTGTTTATGTTTGACACGACAAATAAAAATGTGAGCTAATCGATGATTGATGAGCTCTTGTATTCCCAAAACACGGACTGTCACAGTGTCACCATTGCATGTTTTGGGTGGAGTTTGGAGGAGGGAAAGGGGTGTGTGAAGGGTTTTAATGCGGCCTTTCCTCTCCGGACTCGGTGAGCTCCAGGTGTCCCACAGTTGGAAGGCCGTTGGGGTCGGGTGTTTTGGATGACTGCGGATGTAACTGCTGCTGCACGGCGATTTGGTTTCAGTCCCTCTAGCTGGTCAGCGGCGGTGTGTGGCAGGTGCCACATATGCCAGAGGAGGGGACGGTGACGACGGGTGGCCTGAGTCACTTTTGGGCAGGCTCGCTGGCACTGTAAATGTGTGTGTGTGCTCAGCGGACACGTGTGATTGATGAACATTTGGTTGAACGTGGACAGGCATGGCAGAGTGTGACAGATTAACACTGTAGACCCCTTTCTCTCTCTACTATGTGCACACACACACACACACACACACACACAATGTGGAAAGTCCTGCCAGAGGGACACCTGTCTTCTCTGTTTCACCAGAGCAGCTCTGATGATGTGTCAGCCGCTGGTATTAATTCATGTACAGTTTAATCAGGAAGCGGTGAGACAGCAGTTCACGTTCACCCCGGGCTCGGGCCGGATGAGAGCCAATAGACTGAAGCGTCAGATGGACCCTGTGAACCAGGATTCATTAGCCAGATGTTAACCAAAGTGGAGGGAAATCACAATGGATCTCGAATTGAACTCAAGGTCTCTTTTCTTTTCCTTTCAAGCTACTTATTCTGGGCTGTATTCACATTTGAGTTCTGAGGAATAGGGCTGTCAAAGTTAACGTGATAACACGTTAATGCAAATTCGTTTTAACAGCACTAATTTTTTTAACGCATTAATGCAACCCGCTATTTTTAGGTTGTAGCGGGCTCCGTTTTAAAGCTAGAGTGAAGATACTGGTATCATATGAAACTAGAAAACCTAAGGAATCCATTGGGACCAATCAAACTTATGATGAATTTTGGCGAGGAAAAACTGGCATGGCCATTTTCAAAGGGGTCCCTTGACCTCTGACCTCCAGATGTGTGAATGAAAATGGGTTCTCTGGGTACCCACGAGTCTCCCCTTTACAGACATGCCCACTTTATGATAATCACATGCAGTTTGGGGCAAGTCATAGTCAAGTCAGCACACTGACACACTGACAGCTGTTGTTGCCTGTTGGGCTGCAGTTTGCCATGTTATGATTTGAGCAT
>CAKAOH010000517.1:53891-72110 GCA_916701665.1 Sebastiscus tertius | reverse complement strand
CGAGACGTTAACACTTAGAATGTTAATGTTTCGACTGAGACTGTTAACACTTAGAATGTTAACGTCTCGACTTAGAATGTTAACGTCTCGACTTTGAATGTTAAAACTTAGAATGTTAATGTTTCGACTTAGACTGTTAACACTTAGAATGTTAACGTCTCGACTTAGAATGTTAACACTTAGAATGTTAATGTCTCGACTTAGAATGTTAACACTTGAATGTTAACGTCTGGACTTAGAATGTTAACACTGAGACTGTTAACGTCTCGACTTAGAATGTTAACACTTAGTGTTAGCGTCTCGATTTAGAATGTTAACACTTAGATTATTAACGTCTCGACTTAGAATGTTAACATCTCGACTTAAAATGTTAACGTCTCGACTTAGAATGTTAACACTGAGACTGTTAACGTCTCGACTTAGAATGTTAACACTTAGTGTTAGCGTCTCGACTTAGAATGTTAACACTTAGATTATTAACGTCTCGACTTAGAATGTTAACACTTAGAATGTTAACATCTCGACTTAAAATGTTAACGTCTCGACTTAGAATGTTAACACTTAGAATGTTAACGTCTCGACTTAGAATGTTAACACTTAGTGTTAGCGTCTCGACTTAGAATGTTAACGTCTCGATTTAGAATGTTACTCGGATAGCGCAGACCAGTAACGTTAACGTCTCTACTTAAAAGTGAGTTTTTAGCTGACTTTACTGTGTTTTAACGTTTATAGTTTGAACATTGTATTCACATATAACGTACACTTTTGCTATAATAAGTCGTGTGAATTTGTTTTCATGATGAAATAGTTCGTTGGAGTGGAGTAAAAGTGTCCAACTGTCACCTCACTTTTCTAATTAAGCTAGCGCTGCTAATATTAGCTAGTATGCTAATTCTGAGAACAGTTTTATCGTTTACTCGCCATTAAAAGTTACATTTTTCGCGCTATTTTTCACGCTAAACTAAAACTAAACATAAACTTGGACGGAGTTGGAGTGCAGGTGACTTCCAGCTGTGTCCACAGCTCGGTGTTTTTAAAGAAGTTCTACTGTACTGTAAACGTGTATTTTTAATGTATAACAGACAGTTTCATATAAAATTGCGATTTTTTTTTTACCTTTTAAATGTTTTTCAGTGGAAGGACTTTCAGAATAAATAAATATTTTCCCGAAACAGTTGTCTATTAATGCAGAAAAAACATTAAACTAAAGGTATTCAACAACAACAACAACAACAACAACAACAGGGGCTTGTGGGGATTGCAGCGCTACAGAACTACATTTCCCATCAACCCCAGCGCCCCGTACAGTAGCGCAGTTCTTTTTCGCACATGCGCCCTGGCGGTAATTGGATATCAAGTGGGCCAAAACAGCGTGTGATAAAATGGTAGGTAAGATTAAAAATGAGAAACCGGGAAAGCAATTCTTTCAGCTCCGTTAACACAAGTCCAACAACCCGGTACCGGCTGTCACTACTAGTTAAAGGAGGACACACCGGTAACGGAGGGATCGCTGTGTCCTCAGCCAAGTGTCGCATAGCGACAAGCTTGATGTGTGTGTCGGGAGTGTATGAGGGAGACGGAAGGTCAGTTGTTGGTATGTTGAGATCGGACACCCCGCGCTGAGCCGCACGTACCTTTCCCTTTTTGGTAACCGGCTTGGTGGTGCTCTGCTCCGGGTCAGCAGAGAGAGAGCCTGCAGGATCAAACGACCCCCTTTAACCGAGAAACTGGGTCACCAAACAACTGGCCTGTCACGGTGAATGTGCTGTTTGATCATCGGGTGGGTCAGGTCTGCAGCTCTGCACAGACTCTGCAATCCCCCGATAGATTAAATGCACACGAGGAGGTGTTTGTGTGGTGGTGCATCTGGAAGTGTTTCCCCTTTAATGCACTATAGTTATACTAATATATGTCTGAGTCTTACTTTTTAAATTACCAGATCTTATAGTCATGGAAGTAGTTTCCAGTTGCCAGGAGGTTTTTAATGGAAATCCTTGCACTCATTCAAATGTTCAGAAAGTTTAAGGTTGTGTGTTGTATAAATATTAATGTGCAGCCTCAACTCCACATGCATGTCTCTAGATTAAATGAACATGAGGAGGTGTTTGTGTGGTGGTGCATTTCCCCTTAATGCACTATAGTTATATATATGTCTGTTGCAAGCATGGTGAGAGTCTTACTTTTTAAATTACCAGATCTTATAGTCATGGAAGTAGTTTCCAGTTGCCAGGAGGTTTTACCGGAAAGCAAATTGCACTCATTGAAATGTTCAGAAAGTTCAAGCTGTGTGTGTTGTATAAATGTTAATGTGTAGCCTCAACTCCACTTGCATGTCTCTGCATCCCATTTATTACTAAAGGCTGGATTAACCACCTGTCCTCAGGGGTCTAGACCCCTCAGGGGGTCCTGAAGGCCTGCAGGTTGTGCATGTAGCAATTAGTCTGCTATCATGCATGCACTATTTTAGCACAATAAAAAACTGAAATAATTCTGCATTTTAACATAACCTTGAAGCCCTGTGGCAAAGTTCTGCTTTAATTATTTTAATTTTTCACTTGATATTGTGCTGACATGGTGCATGTTCTTTTAACACATTTAGACAGATAGTATCTAATAACAGGGTAAAATGGGTTGGGGGGAATGTGTGTGTTACTACAGCCCTGCATTTACCTTGTGGGCCTGCTTGTTTTTACAGCACAAGTTGAAGTCATCGCAGAAGGACAAGGTTCGGCAGTTCATGTCCTTCACACAGGCCGGGGAGAGGACAGCCGTGTACTGCCTGACACAGAATGACTGGAAACTAGAAGTCGCCACAGACAACTACTTCCAGAATCCAGACCTCTACTACAAAGAATCCATGAAAACCTCAGTGGACCGCAAGAAGCTGGAGCAGCTCTACAACAGATACAAAGGCAAGTGTTTCAATCAAAGCCAATTTTAATATCGGCACAGTTTTGTTTACATTTGGCACTGCTTTGCTCACTCTTCCCCGCTGTCTTTGCAGACCCCCAAGATGAGAACAAGATAGGCATTGATGGGATCCAGCAGTTCTGTGATGACCTGACGCTGGACCCAGCTAGCATGAGCATACTTGTGGTGGCATGGAAGTTCAGAGCGGCCACGCAGTGCGAGTTCAGCAGGAAAGAGTTCCTGGATGGCATGTCTGAGCTAGGGTGAGCAACGCTGACACTGAAATCTACAGTATTTGATGCCACTGCATTCATCCACTCGATACCGGTTTGTGTGTGCAGTTCACCACAACTCATAATAACACGATTTTGTTTTTATCTTAATGTCTCCTCTAGCTGTGACAGTCCTGAAAAACTCAAGGCGATCCTTCCCAGACTAGAGCAGGAGCTGAAAGACACAGGGAAGTTCAAAGACTTCTACCAGTTTACCTTCAATTTTGCCAAGAACCCTGGCCAGAAAGGTTTAGGTAAGCATAAGAACAAAACATGAAGAACATGTAGAACAAGTAAAGGTTGTCACTTTCGGTTTTACCAATTTTTATTTTATTTTTAAAAAACAAAACAAAATTATAATAAAAAAAGTTTAAAACCGTACTCCACTTTGTGTCCTAGACCTGGAGATGGCTGTTGCTTACTGGAATCTAGTTCTCACAGGTCGCTTCAAGTTTTTGGATCTCTGGAACCGATTCCTGCTGGTGAGCGAGGAAAAAGTCTTTCTCAGACCTGTTCTCACCCTTTTATTTATTTTGTGTGTGTCAGCAGGATATTACAAAACCAAAGAAATAGATTTCCAGTGTTTGGAAACTGGAAATGGAGAAGCAAAACTATTAGAAACACTTTGGTAGACTACAACAACACCACAAACGACAGCCTAAAGAATAACCATAGATTATATTCAACACGTCTTTGACACGTTGCCAACAACAACAACAACAACAACAACTAAGTTTCACAAAGCTAGTAGTATTTATTTCCAGGCTGTTGAACTGACTAATGTGTAACTCTCTTCCTGTGACTGTGCTGCATTCAGGAGCATCACAAGCGCTCAATTCCCAAGGACACGTGGAACCTCCTTCTGGACTTCGGCAATATGATCGCAGACGACATGTCAAACTATGATGAGGAAGGTGAGTTTGTTAAAGCAGGATAAAGTAATGTGTATACATTTCAGTGGTTAATTCTATATTGAAAGACAAACACTCACTGATCACATACAGTTGTATAACTGATACTTCAGTCGGTCATCCTGATTCACTCAGACTATAGCAAACATCATGTCAGAGTAAGGTCTTACAACTCGCATTAAAGGCTAACTTTGGTTTCAACCTGGACCCTATTTTCCCATGTTTTTTTTGTCGAACTGACGAATAGTGACAATAATTTCTGAAATTCGTCCAGTATTAAGTGAGAACGCTGTAGACGGCAGCTGCTCACAGGCTGCAATGTAATCATATTGGGGCAAGCTGGCACCGCCATTTCCGTCCACTAAGCGTGCTTGTTTTTGCCATGACAGCCTCTGATTGTTATTATAAGTGTCTGACATTATGGAAAGAGTGTCGCTCAAGGAGAAGTCTCGTTCTGAAATCTGGCGAGGTGACGTGTTGCAGGAAGACAACGGTGGAATGGTGGAATAGATCCATGGTGGAAACGTGAGTGCCAGCTGGGCATAGTTTGTTGTGTTGGAGTACAGAAAGCGTAGATAAGTGTTATCTAAAATATTTTCAATGTCATGACTGAATATTTCGACCAGATTTTGAGCCAGAGTATACGGATATTCAGATTTCACAATGAGACTCCTCCTTGAGTGGGATTTAGACACAATAACAAACAGACTGAATCAAGAGAAAGGTAAGAAAAATTATTTTACATTATTATTTTATTTCTCTGGAGTGTCTTTTCCATAATGCTGTCAGACACTTGTAATAACAATCTGAGCCCGAACTGAGCCAGAAACGAGCACTTTAAGTGGACGTAACGTTACATTGACGCTGCTCACTTGCCCTCGTAGCTTGCTTAGCTGCTGCTGGTTACAGAGTTCTCCCTCAAAAAGTGTTGTCGCCATTAGTCACTTGGACACAAAAACATGGGAAGCTAGGGTTGAAAAATACCAGTTACCCTTTAAAGTGCACTAAGTCATTGTAATAGATTACACTGAGATGTAACTAATATTCCGTGTTTTTTCTCTCTCCTCAGGGGCATGGCCCGTCCTCATAGATGACTTTGTGGAGTTCGCTCGGCCGATTGTGACGAGTAAGCGCAACATGACATAGTGTTTGTCTCGGCTTCATGCAGCAAATGGAGTTTGTGTTTCTCCCAATTTTCTTCTTTTTTTGAATGAGGATTTTTATACAAATGAGCCAAAAAGAGAGTACTTCTCAATAAGCCTGTCTGCAGCTTGTCGTTACGATTGATCTTTCAGCTGCATAAGATGCCTTGACTGGGGAGTGACCTGGAACACCAGTACAGAGAGGAAAAGCAGGAGGGGAATCAACGGGAGAGACATTGTGTTTTTTTTGTTGTTTTTTTTTGGCAAGGACAGACTTTGTAATTGCAATATGGAAACAATGGGTACCCTAAAACGCGTCACTCATGGGCAAATCCCCAATGGTTGTGGCTTCGAACTGCTGCTGCGGACTCGGCTCACTAGCCTGCACCCTCGGCACAGTGAGGAGGGGCAGTGACGGTGAACTTTCAGCACACGCAGAGGATTAAGTTATAGATGCAGTAGGATGTGGCCTCTTACTTTGTCAATTGTGAATGGAACAGTATGTTTAAAAATCTGCATGTTTTTGTCAGCTAGTGTGAAGCAGTGCCATGAATGGATGTTGAGGAGGGGGATAAAAGTACTCTATATGATTTTCACTGAGATTGTGAATGTGTAGCTCTCAAACAATCACACTGAGAGCAGAGAGAAAGTGTGCTAGCTCATCAATGTATGTTTGTAAGTGTGTGTGTGTGTGTGTGTGTGTGTGTTTTGGGGTGGGGTTAAACATATTGCCTCTTTTACGATACAATGCTAAATATTTTCATTTGGTTTTATTATAATTAGAAGTTAAGAAATTATGATTCACCTTAACTGAGCGACAGTGGAAAATCCACATTTTGTATTGACACTGAGAATTGGACAGAGCGGCATGCTTTTCAAGCTCAGCACCAGCAGAATCACTATTGTTACAGTTGTAAAATGCTGTATCCATAGGAATAACAATAGGAACAAAAATGTATATCTGAGAAAACAGGTAATGACATGTATAATCATGATTAGTACATAAGAAGCATTTAGTATCTTTTAAAAATGCTTCTGCATTACATATTTGGTTGACTTTAGTTTTGCAGTGTGTGAACTGCTGTACACAAAGAGAAACTGACTGACTGACTGACGGGCACATCGACTGTTTTCTATTATCCAGGTGATTTGCCAACTCTGCAAACTGCACTGATTTACACTTTTTCTGTTGTTGTAGGTTTTCTTTATCAGGCAACACTGTATACAGCTACAGAGCTACTCAGTTTACTTATATACTAGACTTTTTAAAATGAACATCTACATCACAGCTAGGAGTATTTTAACTTTTTTGTTTACACTGTTTTGAGGTTTTAGTCTGTTGCTTTTCATCAATTAGTGACTAGTACAATGGTGTCATGTTTAAGTACCATAAACCATGTCACTTTGAGAACAATGCTTGTGCTGCCATCTAGCGGTGCAGTGCTTTTCCTTCATACAAGATTTAGTGTTGCTCTTCAAGTGTAATCATAAACACTAATTGCATCTCGGCTAAAGAGTGTGACAGAAGGTAGAGCTCAGGTACCAGTCGTCCTCTCCCAGTCACAGTGAGCATCAGTGTTTGCCATCTAACTATCTTGTTCTGCCAATTGTTGTCACCATGATAACACTTTTGCCATGTGTTGAAATACGGATGGATTATTTCCCCGCATCAAATTTCTCATCCAACTACAGGGGAAATAAATGCCTTGTGTTTAAGTTCTCATATTTATGTAAACAAAGGTCAGTCATGAACTATGGTGGTGTGCATGAAGTTAAGAAGCTGAGGTGGATAAGGATGGGAATCTGTTATGATTTCAGTCCCAGATTGAATGCAGATGAGTGGCAAAGAAACCAGCTTCATCATGACTGTAAAACAGTCCCTGTAGTAGCAGCTGGTGTGTCATACTGTCCATCTTTGTAAAAGTTAGATATGTGTTGGTGGAATGAAATATCCCATAAAACTTTCTGAGTGTCAGAGTTGTGCACAAACCTATCACGGTCAAGACAGCACGCCGGTGTGAAAGCTTTTCCCGGTTGATTGTTGTTGACTTTACTATCTGACATCGTCTGTGGTTCAGTTTGCTAACATGGTACATTTGGTACGTTTTTATTTGTCAAATGTGTGTTTGACTGTTTCAAGTCATGCAAATCATTCTTATCAAAACAGTATTATTTTCACTGGCAAGAAAACAGGTATTTAAAGAATGTTATGTTTTGTCACAGAAGCATACGGTACATTGTTTTCTTTAAGAAAGTTGTCAATAAAGCATGTTGTTTTTAACAGCCTGGTAAAAAGATGTACCTCTGTCGGTACATCAGTTAGTTCTGACAACGAGTGTTTGTTTTGTTGTCAGAAACGAAGATATTGAATGCTGGTCAGCAGGTTTGTGTTGTGCTGAAATCAGTATCCCGATATTAATATTTTTCTGAAATCAATATGAATCGCAACTTGTCAAATGTGCAAATGCAAAATTGCAGCTAAAATACACAACTTGATCCTCAGTGTGATGACCTGTGTTGTTAATTTCATCAAAGAAAACTATTGGTTCATGTAAGAAGAACGTCAGCAAATAATTGTTTTTATTTAGAACTACATTTGAATATTTAATTTGGATTGGATAATGGTACTCTGTAAAACTAAAACAATTATATTATGATGCCACTATAGATTCAAAATAAGGCTGTCAATTGATTCAAATATTTAATTGTGATTAATCGCATGATGGTCCATAGTTAATCACAATTAGTCACATTTTTTATCTGTTAAAAATGTACCTTAAAGAGAGATTTGTCAAGTATTTAATTATCTATTATAGTATAGTATATCGTATTATTAAGTATATATTAAGTATATATTAATTATTATCAACATGGGAGTGGGCAACTATGCTTGCTTTATGTAAATGTATGTATATATTTATTATTGGAAATCAATTAACAACACAAAACAATGACAGATATTGTCCAGAAACCCTCACAGGTACTGCATTTAGCATAAAAAATATGCTCCAATCATAACATGGCAAACTGCAGCCCAACAGGCAACAACAGCTGTCAGTGTGTCAGCGTGCTGACTTGACTATGACTTGTCCCAAACTGCATGTGATTATCATAAAGTGGGCATGTCTGTAGAGGAGAGACTCGTGGGTACCCATAGAACCCATTTGCATTCACATATCTTGAGGTCAGAGGTCAAGGGACCCCTTTGAGAATGGCCATGTGAGTTTTTCCTCGCCAAAATTCAGCGTACGGATTCCTTAGGTTTTCTGGTTTCATATAATGTCCCTGTCTTCTCTCTAGCTTTAAAACTGAGCCAGCTACAACCTAAAAGTTGCAAGTTAGATAAATGCGTTAAAGAAATTAATGGTGTTTAAACCATATTTTTACACTGAGACATGTAAACTAAATGGCAGTAATGAATGAAACAAAACAAAACCATATTTCTGCTGAGAACCACTGCACTACAGTGTGCGGGTGCGTGCATGCATGTGTGTTTGAGAGTGTAAAAAGTCAGCTTGGTAACAGTTGTCCCTTATCAGGTTGCATTCCTGCTGCATATCATCATCATCATCATTGGCTGCTCTGGTAATGCTTTGTCTACTGTTACTAAGTATGTTTACGGCGACATTCATCATCAAATGAAGGGTTGGGAATAACAGATTGTCTCATAGGGGGTATAAAATCAAGGCATTATGTGAAGATGAAGATTAAAGAGGGAGGGGAACTCTTGGATGGAGTGCAATAACTGGAAAGATTTGCTGATGTCAGGGTGGGAGGTGATAAATAAATTATGTTTAGAATAGTGAGGTCAAGCTTAGAGAGTTCAATAAAGATGGAGGCAGGCTCATGTGAGTGGGGATGATGCTCCATTCTTACCCTCCTCCCATGGGGCGGGCGGGATGTCAACAAGCTCCAGCACCAGCTGACGGGCTTGCACTCCAGCCCAGCAGCAAATTAGCATCTCTTCCCGTTACCACTCCACACCCAGCCATCCAGCTTTTAGGCTTTGGGGCCATGGGGATTGCCTTTTTAGGAGACACCTGACCACAGCTGAACTCCCCGCCGCCCAACACAAAGAAACTCTGGCTGATAACGTGATGCTTTCATGTGTGTGTGTGTGTGCGCGCCCACCCTTGGTAATGAGAGTGTGTGTGAGACAACTGATGAGAAACTAGACGAGAGCTCTGAGTGTGGGAAGGTGGTGGAGCTGTTTAGTAGTCTGTGGTAGCTCCTCATCAAGTGGAAATCTTAATAGCGAGAGCTGGTGAGGCTGTTTGAAGACCTTCAGGATGCTTTGCAAGAAAGTTTGTTCTGTTTCCATTGTTCTGTGACCTTGAGTCTGTTGAGGTGGTAAAGAAGAAGTGCAGCTGAAAGGAGTTCATATTTTGGCATTTGTTAGTGCCATCTAAATCCCGGGTGTGACGGCATCATTGAAGAGAAGATCTTTTATAGCTGGGTGAGCCAACGTGAGCGGAGTATCCCAGTATCATGGAGAAATTCAAGGCGGCCATGGTTCTGGGTGCTGTTGGAGATGCCTTGGGCTACAGGAAGGGCCGTTGGGAAGACTGCACCTCAGGCAAGAAGATCCAAGAGGAGCTGGCCTCTTTGGGAGGACTGGGGGCACAGAAACTGGACCCTGATAACTGGCCCCTGAGTGATGCAGCGATGATGCACATCACCACAGCAGAAGCACTTGTAACAGGTACGTTTAGGGGCAGATTAGAGAGCAGAAATCATAGCAAGAGTATGAGAATCTTCTATTTTGAAATGTTAAATTCACTATAAAAATTACATCTAACTTCACAAAAATCCAAAACGTTTCGTTCTTTATCTCTCTCTCTCTCTCACTCTCATCTGCAACCGCTTATCCCGTTAGGGGTCGCGGGGGGGCTGGAGCCGATCCCAGCCGACATTGGGCGAAGGCGGGGTACGTTCTTTATCTGTTCAATAAAATATGGACACAACATCAAAATATGGACACAACATCAGACCTGTCTACATCTAGAGGGACCAGAATAGCTTCTTCTATACAGTCAATGGAAGCTGATAATCGCTAACTGGCAGAACATCTTTGAATGACACAACCTGCTGACAAACCATAATCCATCCTTGCAACTGGTCATCAAAAATAAAATGTCAATAGAAGTCCAACTACAAATCACTCAAATGTCATCTCAAGCCCCTGCAGGGTGGCCACGAGTTGCCAGGACAGAAAAGTCCAAAATAGACTACTTTGGAAAAGCTGATCCTCGGCTCTCCTTTACTGAACAATAGCAGGTCAGACTCCTCCATAATCTACCGGTATCATGTTTGGCTGCAGATGCGGTTCAAAGCCAATGACGGAGGTCCTGTGAAGTGGTGATGACATCTATTGAGATTAGGAAGCCCTATTTAGCTACAATCCAGCATGCCTGCACACATACTCATACAGCAGCCAGACACAAACTTATGGAGTGGAGTGGATGTCAGAGTTTACTTTGTCAATCTTCTTACCAGCATATATAATTACAGTAAAAGCAAATGTTACAGCAAATATACTGTTACATAAACATTCATATAAACATTACATTTATACATTCTTATTTTAATCAGCCTCATCGTCTATGTAACAGAATCTGAACCACAGTCCAGTTGAGAGTGTGAAAGTCCCTGTCTTTCATCAAAATCCTTGATCACTAAATAAGAGGTAATGCCTCTTTGTCAACAAAGTCTCTCTCTCTCTCTAACACACACATAGAGTACATATATAAACACATTCTAGCAGGATGGCTGTGGGCTTGTGGATCCCAGCTGACCTCATGGTGTGTGGAAGGGACTCCACTCGCTCCGATGGCATGCTGGTCCTAATCTGTGGTGTGGCCAGCTGTGGCTAAACTTAGCCCACCGCAGCACCACTCATCTCGCCTTGCATGCCAATCATGAATGACTCTCAGTCACTGGTGTGTGTGTGTGTGTGTGTGTGTGTATGTGTGTGTGTGTCCAGATTACTGGTGTCTGGAGGATCTGTACCGAGAGCTGGTTCGTCTCTATGTTGAAGCCATGGTGTCTCTCCAGGGCAGAGCCCCTGATCCTGCCACGGTAGAGGGCTGTGTTCACCTCAAGCCTCACAACTTCCTGCTCGCCTGGCATACACCCTTCAATGAAAAAGGTCATTGGAGATTTTAGATCCATATTTTTTTTTTAATTTCGACATAACTACAGTATATGAAAATGTTTGCATGTGTCTATGTCCAGGGTCTGGGTTCGGGGCAGCTGCCAAGGCCATGTGTGTGGGGATGAGATACTGGCAACCTGAGAGAATAGACAACCTGGTGGAGGTCAGCATTGAGATTGGCAGAATGACCCACAACCACCCCACAGGTGACAATGTTGGCAGTCTCTAATTTATCTGATCAAACTACAGGCTGATAATTGTGCTGCTGATGCATTTTTAAGCATCTTTCTTTACCTTTTAGCTGCAAGAACATTGATTTAATACATGCTTAATTGGTGAGTTTGACTTGTGGTGTCACTCTTGGCTGCTTCAGGCTTCCTAGGCTCCCTGACGACGGCGCTGTTTGCATCCTATGCAATCCAGGGGAAACCTCCCGTGGCTTGGGGCCGCGAGCTCATGAAGGTCATCCCTCGGGCTGAGGAGTACTGCAGGAAGACCATACGACACATGGCAGGTTAGACCGTGATTGTGTCTGTTAGTGAGGGGGCACATCATTTTACAGCTTGGTTGATTAATCCAGGTCAAATGAAGCTAAAAAAACATAACAACAGTAACATCAATGTTTGTCAGTGTATATATAGTCATTTTCTGAGTTTGGTATGTATGCACATGTGTCTGAGAGAGCGTGACTATCAGATGTGTGTGTTTGCACATTCAACTTTAAGTTAAAGTCTATTGTCATGTGTATTTTAATACAACGCCTATGCTCAGTGGCACTCTCAGCCATACACAAGAGGCACACGTCCCCAGACACAACAAGAACATTACACACAATATATTACACAGTGATACTTTACAAGTGCGGTGCATATGAATGCGTAAAGTGTTCAGCAACCTGACTGCCTGTGGAAAGAAGCTATTGCTGAGATGGATGGTGTGTGATTTGATGCTCCGGTAACATTTTTTCCTATGCAGAATATCAGGAAAACTGGTTCTACTTTGAGGCCAAGTGGCAGTTTTACCTGGAGGAGAGGGAGATAGAGGAGGAAGGACAGAACAAACCTTCGTTCCCTGACCGCTATGATGCTGAGGAGACAGACAAAGTAAATCCTGCCTCTCTGTCACACACACATAAAGACAAGCGTTACTTCAGGTTTTTACATCAACAGAACCCCTAACAGGAACATCGCACTGCTGTTTGATCTGTCCTCGTCCATACAGATGTATAAGCGCTGGAGCTCAGAGGGCCTTGCAGGACGCAGAGGTCATGACGCCCCCATGATAGCCTACGATGCCCTTTTGGCGGCAGGGAGTGACTGGGCTGAGCTGTGTAAACGAGCCATGTTCCACGGAGGTGAGGACCTGCACGACAGTTTAAAACACAGACAGATAAAACTAACACACCATGCTCACTGTGACTTCTGTGAAAATGTTTGTTTTAGGTGAGAGTGAAGCCACAGGCCTGATCGCTGGTTGTCTCTACGGCCTCATGCATGGCCTGAGTCAGGTTCCCTCAGGACTGTACCAGGATCTGGACAAAAGACAGCATCTGGAGGAGCTGGGAGAAAAGCTTTACACAGCAGCATCTGCAGAGAAGTGCATAGACAAGTAATCCTGCTCTTCACTGGCCTGAACCCTTCTGGCTATCAGAAGAACTACACATGACTGTCAAACTGCTTCCCTTTGTCCCACACCACCCTCTAGTCCTCCCTGGTAGTATCTCAATAGTCTTAAGTGGCATCATGTCCTCTCCTTGCCCTCTTCTCCTAGATTTTGCTACACACAGGGGTGTCATGAATTGGAGAAGTTGAAGCACCTGTAGGTTTGAGGCAGAGGAGCATCAAAAGGGAGCCCATTAAGGTTATTGAGCTTCAAGCCTTCAGCCTTTGTCTGTCATGAATGCATTCCTGTGAGATCATCTCTCAGGAGCGACATCTGCAATCATGTTCTGTTGATGGCAGGGAGGAATAACCTGCCTCCAACTAATTAAGTAAATTACAGAAGGGTGGGGAAAAGAAAACTCTTTGGCCTTTATAACTTTTAATTGAGAATAGTAAACTAGTTGACTATTTAACCTGACAATTTCTTTCTCTGACCTTTTCCTTTTCTAAAGCTAACCTGTATTAACATGAAGCACATGTTTATGTTGTGTCATGGAATTCGAAACTAATTCGAAAACCTAACTGATTTTAAGATACGTCTCTTTCTCCGCAGCAAGTTTCAATAGTTTTTAATCTACATACATCTTGGCTTTTTAATGCATGTAACATGTGGTGGAAATGTTGAGATGATTTTAACTTTTATGCATAACATTATTGAGTTGTTGAATATTTTATCTTTACTGTGATCAATTATCATTTGCACTGTGATGCTCTTATACGGCATTAGTGTACTATATTGTGAAAGCACCATTACATGGTCAATATTAATATGATATAAACATTAAAATGGACTCAGATATATATGACGCATGAAGTGCCTGTCTCTCTTTACCAGATATCCTCTTCTTGCTGCACAACCCTCCTCTGCAACCCCCCTGAACTAATCAGCTATAACAAGTTCACACTGCTGGAGCACCTCACTTCAAGTCTGAACATTTTATCTCTTGCTGCAGGGGTTGGATGACTTCTGGTATATCCAGTTAGAGTAGAAGTACTGTTTATTGACTCTAATATCACTCAGGTAGAAGATTAATATGCAAAAGAGAAAAAGTCATCCTTTTGAAGATTACTGCTAGTTTTATGGTCCTATATTTCAAAACTAGTAAGATGGTGAGGTACCATTATTCCATTCTTTACGGTAAACCCTGTCTAGGCTACTCTACCTAACTACATACTCAAAATAGTGCAAGAACATGAAAAGGCTACTCCAGTTTGGGTACAACTTATCCAAATATATTTGAAGTCACCTATTTTATACAGTTATTCAATGGAAATGTAGTTTTAAGAAGTGCAGACCACACAATATCGACTAAAATACTGCAAATTTTCTATCTGTTGGAAAATCTATTACAATAATGATAGTATTAGTAATAAGTGACCGTCCGTCCTGGCATATACTGTAATTACACATCTCCTCACAATTATGCATCCTGCACTGCTACTATTTCCATGCAATAGTAAAGTTAATGATTGCCAATAATTCTTCAGCTCTGCTGTCAATATCCAGATGGGATTAAGTTTTGCATTTCCTCTATTCTCCATAGACCATATTCAAAGGAAACCAGTATCAGCCCCGATGCCAGTATGTTGAGGAAGTTGGTTAGAGACCGCAACTGCCGTCCTGTTCTCCGAGGGATTCTGGAGAGTCTTCTGCGTTACCTAACACAGGATCTGCCCAAGTGGACCGACAGAAACAGAAACCCAGAGAAGCCAGGGTTGGATATTGTAGTTGAAAGAAACACAGATTGGCCTGATCAGAGAGTCAAGGCTTCAATGAAGCAGACTCAGACAAGTTGCACTATTGTTCAGTATAAAATGACCCAGGGAAAGACTGCTGAGACCTGTCCCAAGATCCCTGAAAATCCACAAAAAGACAGATTGTCAAGCAAGTATGGAAGAGATAAAAAAGCAGGAGGAGTAATACAACAGCGTCTTACCACATTCAAGCTCATCCAATCCAAATTCACACGGTCCACACCCAAACCTCCCATCACCCACCAAAGGGAGGTAGGACCTCTGTCCTCCAGCAGAGGAGTGGCAGGAAAAGTGAACCCCTGCCAAGACAGTGAGCACGACATTCACAAGAGGAAACGGACCAGAAGAGAACCAGGACTGAAGACGGGGGGCAGTGTGAAAGATATCATAGCCACGTTCACTGTGGCTGAGCAAAAAGAAAAGGGAGAGAACACGCTGAAGAAACAGCCAATCAAACCCAGACTCATCGGAAGAGGGATCCTCCTATCTTCCTTGATGGAGAGGTTTGAGACAATGGCCAATATACGTAAGGGAGGTGACTTGAAATGTTCACCTGAAAAGCCTTCTGGAGGAGTCAAGGTGACAAGTAGCATAAGACAATGGGTTGCTTGTCATGAAAAGCAGCTCCAACAGGATCAAACTGTTCACAAACAAAGCCAACCCAAGCGCATGGAAAGTAAATCTGTTGGACGGCAGTTGAAAGGAAATCAAACTGAGCAAGAACAAAGACCACAGCAGGCAGTAGACGTTTTAACAAAAGCAAATCTGGATCAAAAAAATAGTTTAAAAGCAGAACAAATAAGACAAATGGGAACCCAGCAAGATCAAAACTCTGAAGGTCAGTGCTCATTGCATGTAAAAGATCCAGCCTATGATAACAATGTTAAGGGTAGGAGGTCAAGGGAATATGGTGAGATTCAGACTACAGTAGAAACTATCACCAACAAGTTAAAATATGGACATCTAGAGCTGATCTGTTTAACATCTGTCACCGAGAGGTTGCTCCCAGAGCCTTACAGGCTTCTTCCACAAGTAGAAGCTCAAGTGAAGAGGCATGTGACGACCATCGGGACCTGCCCTCCTGTGTGGTCCACATGCGTCGATTCTTCTCCTAAACTATATACCCTGGAACCATCAGAATGTTCACGCTTGGAAAAGATACCTACCTTGAAGACAGAAGTCGTACAAAAGGTAAACACAGATGAACCTTCCACTGAAGGGAGATGCCAGGGACTTTCTACATATACAGACCACATGGAGAACGGAGCAGTGGAAGATCCAACCAAAACTATGACTATTCAAAGAAGGTTGCCCGAGTACGTCATCCCATGTGTTTGTAGATTTGAACAAGATGTTGATGTTGAGACTGATTCATCCTCTCAATTAGCACCACACCCAGAAACTATGACTCCTTTGGTTGCAATGCCACCACCACACTCTGATATTTCTACGCCTGCCTTTAACACTGAATCGGCAAAAATGGGAATTAACCCATGTCCTCCTAATAACATGAAGGCACAAACTCTTATAACAACAAAAAAGAAACCAACACAGGGTAAATCACAGGAAAAAGCTGGGGAGGGAAGTGAAGAAGGAAAATCAAAGCCTTCTTTGAACACTGGATTGGTGACAGTGGGATTTAACCTATGTCCTCCTGATAACATGAAGGCACAAACCCTTATAACAACAAAAAAGAAATCAACACAGGGTAAATCACATGAAAAAGCCGGGCAGGGAAGTGAAGAAGGAAAATCAAAGCCTGCTTTGAACACTGGATTGGTGACAGTGGGATTTAACCTATGTCCTCCTAATAACATGAAGGCACAAACCCTTATAACAACAGAAAAGCAACCAAAAGAGGGTAAAACACATGAAAAAGAAAGGGAGGGAAGAGAAGAAGTAAAATCAAAACCTGCTTTGAACACTGAATCGGCAACAATGGGAATTAACCTATGTCCTCCTGATAACATGAAGGCACAAAGTCTTATAACAACAAAAAAGAAACCAACACAAGATAAATCACATGAAAAAGCTGGGGAGGGAAGAGAAGAAGTAAAATCAAAGCCATCTTTTTACACTGGATTGGCGACAGTAGGAATTGACCTATGTCCTCCTGATAACATGAAGGCACAAACCCTTATAACAAAAGAAAAGCAACCAAAAGAGGGTAAAACACATGAAAAAGACAGGGAGGGAAGAGAAGAAGTAAAATCAAAGTCTGTTTTAAACACTGGATTGGCGACAGTGGGAATTAACCTATGTCCTCCTGATAACATGAAGGCACAAACTCTTATAACAACAGAAAAGCAACCAAAAGAGGGTAAAACACATGACAAAGACAGGGAGGGAAGAGAAGAAGTAAAATCAAAACCTGCTTTTAACACTGAAGCGGCGACAGTGGGAGTTAACCTATGTCCTCCTGATAACATGAAGGCACAAACTCTTATAACAACAGAAAAGCAACCAAAAGAGGGTAAAACACATGAAAAAGACAGGGAGGGAAGAGAAGAAGTAAAATCAAAGCCTGCTTTTAATGCTGGATTGGCGACAATGGGAATTAACCTATGTCCTCCTGATAACATGAAGGTACAAACTCTTATAACAACAGAAAAGCAACCAAAAGAGGGTAAAACACATGAAAAAGACAGGGAGGGAAGAGAAGAAGTAAAATCAAAGCCTGCTTTGAACACTGGATTGGCGACAATGGGAATTAACCTATGTCCTCCTGATAACATGAAGGCACAAACTCTTATAACAACAAAAAAGAAACCAACACAGGGTAAATCACATGAAAAAGCCTGGGAGGGAAGAGAAGAAGGAAATTCAAAGCCTGCTTTTAACACTGAAGCGGCGACAGTGGGAATTAACCTATGTCCTCCTGATAACATGAAGACACAAACTCTTATAACAACAAAAAAGGAACCACCACAAGATAAATCACATGAAAAAGTCGGGGAGGGAAGAGAAGAAGGAAAATCCAAGCCTAATTTGAACACTGGATTGGTGACTGTGGGATATAACCTATGTCCTCCTGATAACATGAAGGCACAAACCCTTATAACAACAGAAAAGCAACCAAAAGAGGGTAAAACACATGAAAAAGACAGAGAGGGAAGAGAAGAAGCAAAATCCAAGCCTGCTTTTAATGCTGAAGCGGCGACAGTGGGAGTTAACCTACGTCCTCCTGATAACATGAAGACACAAACTCTTATAACAACAGAAAAGCAACCAAAAGAGGGTAAATCACATGAAAAAGACAGGGAGGGAAGAGAAGAAGTAAAATCAAAGCCTGCTTTGAACACTGGATTGGCGACAATGGGAATTAACCTATGTCCTCCTGATAACATGAAGACACAAACTCTTATAACAACAAAAAAGGAACCACCACAAGATAAATCACATGAAAAAGTCGGG
>CAKAOH010000517.1:21661-53871 GCA_916701665.1 Sebastiscus tertius | reverse complement strand
CCCTTATAACAACAGAAAAGCAACCAAAAGAGGGTAAAACACATGAAAAAGACAGAGAGGGAAGAGAACAGGTAACACCAGTGGACATAAAAGATGCTAGTGTGCCACAAAGCTTTAGACTTTCTGAAGACAATAAGGCTGCATTTGAAGACAACAGCAAGACGTCTGCTGTAACAATACCAAAAATTCAACCTGAGAGAGACAATCCAAAACAGAGACCAAAGTACAGAACAATCAACTATGGGGAACCTTCAGTCAAACAAAAATATAAACCTAAAATAATACGATTTACTGACACCTTTAATTTCTAGGTTGAACCAACAGCAATGCACAAACTCAGAACTGTTTCCTTTCACGGACACTGTACAAGGAATTCAAATCAAGATTTCAGTCACTCGATGCATACAATGCTCACAATGCAGATTAATTAGGGCTGTCAAAGTTGATGCTAGAGTGACGATACTGGCATCATATGAAAATAGAAAACCTAAGGAATCCATTGGTACCAACCATCTCATACTAGCTTGTCATGAAGGAGGCTAAATAATGCTACAAAGTTACGCTAAATTTTGGCGAGGAAAAACTGGCATGGCCATTTTCAAGGGCGTCCCTTGACCTCTGACCTCAACATATGTGAATGAAAATAGGTTCTATATGTACCCACGAGTCTCCCCTTTACAGACATGCCCACTTTATGATGATCAGATGCAGTTTTGGACAAGTCATAGTCAAGTCAGCACACTGAAACACTGACAGCTGTTGTTGCCTGTTGGGCTTGAGTTTGCCGTGTTATGATTTAAGATGTTCCTAAAATAAGATAAGATTACTTTATTAGTCCCACAGTGGGGAAATTTGCAAGCATATAAGCTTGCAAGCAATAAGCATATTATTTTATGCTAAATGCAGTTTCTGGACAATATTTGTCAATGTTTTTTGTTGTTAATTGATTTCCAATAATAAATGTATACATACATTTGCATAAATCAATCATATTTGTCCACTTCCATGTTGATAAGAGTATTAAATACTTGAAAATCTGCCTTTAAGGTACATTTTGAACAGATAAAAAATGTGTGATTAATTTGCGATTAATTACGATTCACTATTTTAATTGATTGACAGCCGTAATATTAATGTGCATTCATACATCAGCATCAATAAACAGTTAAAACAAAGTTACAGCTACAAAAAAGCATGTGGAAGCAACAAGTAAAACTGGTGTTTTTCATCCATAACCTATAGAACAAATAATGAGCCACAATAGGCTAAACCCATTGCAAACACTTATCTTGTGCATATTTATCACAACATTGTTGATTCAAAGATTATTCTTCATTTGAATAGGCTTGTATTAAAAGCCATTCAGTGTATTTACATAGAGATTCATAAAATTACTGTATAATGTAATGTATAAGGATGAGAATAAAAGACTTCAATGCCACTTCAATGTTTTGTAATAGAGCACTGATAACCTCAAAATGAACAGTTACACAGGCTGACCAAGACTTTACCAAGGATGAATTGTTGCAAACAGTACCGCCAACTTGACCACTGTTTTTTTTTTGTTCTGTACAAAAATCTGTGTCGTCATCTTTTCTACTTGCAACACTTGAAATAACTGTTTCTCATGGTATGAACACTGTTAACGGTGAGCTGCATAAAGTGGAGCATAAACAAGTAGAGCACACTGCATAACAAGATATGAAGACTAGAAGATGAGTTTGACTGTAAACAGCTTTACATTTTGAAGGTGTATTATAATTTAAGTCAATATAAATTAAATATATTTCATTGTCAGGTGCACGCTGCTCAAGTTTACCATTATGCTGTATTATTTCCAACAATATTACATGCAAAAAGAATGCTGCCTAATATATTAATTATTGTCACAGTTGAATGTAGTAATTTTAGTAGATTTGCAAACCATGGATTGAGCTCAAATTTGTGAGGACAATTTTGAATATAATTTTTTATACAAACTGGCTGCTGTATATATTGATTACTTAGTGAGGAATTGGTCAAATACATGGTCATTTAGGTCACAAAGCTTGTTTTCATGATCTTCAATCAAATCTAAAGAGGACACAGTGACAATTGCCCAGAACAGATGAATGGTTGCACACAGCAGAGGCAAACATGTCAGTGGTTGGAAGCTCATCCTGTTCACAGATCAAACCGGTGCCCGCCCACCAGCAGGATTACACTACTGCTGAAACATGTGTCTGTATTTGGATTTACTCCGGTATTTTCACAAGAGGATAAGAGATTGAGGCCTACATGATCCATCATCTGTCCATCCCAAGGCTTATCCTGATAGGCAGCAGTAGTGATGAGGATGGTGTTGCTATTGAGTGGCTGTGTGTGTGTATGTAGGGCAGAAATGCTTAAATACAATTTTAACTAATTTAATTGGGTTAAGCATGACTTTCTACAAACATCCGGTTAACAGTGGTTAAAACATCTCCACACATCTCCACACACTGAATTATATGGGATGTTTGTGGTGTTTATGGAAATTAAAAAATCCAATAAGTTTTCAGTCTTACTATTGTAAGACTGCAACTCATTTCAATACAGTCTATGTATTTTTTTAATAATATTAGCTCATTAAAAAAAATCATACATTCATGAAATGTTTCCCTATATGGATGGGAAGCTGTGCTGGTGCTGGGACAGAAAGAAATAAGTTACTCTGATGAGTTCATCAATTCATTTTCATAAACCCAAGGCCTTATTATTATATATATATTTTTTTTAAATCTCAAGGTTCAAGGTTCTTTACTTGTCATTTGTCAATTCCAGCAAAGCAGTCATTAACAATGACAATCTTTGGTCTCAGGTTCCTTCAACAATGCTCATAATATATGTATAAAAGGGGAAATCACACAAGTTAAAGTAAAAGCAAAATCATAATCTAAGGCATAAGATAGTGCAGTTAAAATATAGGGCTTAAATATAAGCAGGAGTGAATATAAAATACTAATGTAAATTTGTAATATTGTTGAAGACAGTATTTCAGATGGTCTCTGTACATATCTGCAAACTTCTTATGATTTTCAAGGCCTGTGGGAGCTCTGAATGCAGCAGATTGTGTTTGTGTATGTCTGGAGCACCGTCGGCCAGCAGGTGAACAGAGGCCTGTATTATCTACCTGTGCTACGTGGCTGCGCAGAGGGCGCGGTTACCTAGCATGTTTGCTGCCTTTAAGTGTCATCGGACATACTAACACCCTAGGATTTATTTTTTTTTATCAGGGAATTACAGATGTGACAGTTACGTAGTATAACGTGATAATTTTATACGGCAAATAAATGTTTTTGTAAAATGTTATGATGCCTATTTTGTGTTGTTTTTGTTTAAAAAAATGCAATTGCTTAGTGCAAATCAGTAGTTGCTATGTGTTCATAGGAAATATTCGAATATAAGTAAGTGTATTACAAACCATTATAGGCTACACAGCAATGTAAAAAAGGGCGTTTACTTATAACAGCAAAGAAAAAACACTCAATCCGGGAAAAATATAGCTAGATGGGTTAACAGGCATGCACATATACATATGCATGGAGCTGACCTGACGTGAAAGAGGATGCATATGCATGTAAATGATATTACTGTATATTTGCGCCCCCCCCCCCTTTTATTTTCTATTAACTTATTTGTTAATTTAATTTATTATTATTACTCTCTTATTTTTGTATTATTTTGTGTGTTTTTTTAGTCTATTCTTCCTTTTTATTATTATCATTATATTATTATAATTATTATTATTATTATTTATTTATTTTCTTAATTTTAATTATATTCTTTCTTTTTATTATTATTATTATTATTATTATTTATTTTCTTGATTTTAATTATATTCTTTCTTTTTTATTATTATTATTATCATTATTATTATTATTATTATTATTATTATTATTATTTATTTTCTTAATTTTATTTACATTTTGAATGTTGAAGTTGTTTTCTCTAGTGTACTTAATGAGTTCGTCTATAAGCTCAACTACTTTAAAAAATTGGTTTATAAACTATTGTAATTACAAACTGTAAATTGCATATATGAAAACAACCTTTTAAAAAAAGGGAACAAATAAAGTATATAAAAAAAAAGTATAAAAACACTCACTCTGATGCTCACCTACCTCTCAGCCCTACTTTACTCTCACCAGAGGGCCTTGAATGCGTCTCTCCCTGAGAGCGCTGAAGTGGGATATTCCGGGAATCACTCGAAAGCAGCATCAGGTCTGATTGACGTGTCTGTCCTGGAGCGACGTCACGAGTCCTCAATCTTCCCCATGGAGTAGAGCGAGTTGGTCCGGGACAAGAAGAAGAGTGGAGGAGACTACTGGACTACATCGGGCTGCATTCATGTAGGCGTTGTAGTGTGCATGTTGTTATCAGAGCTACAGATTAGAGCTACAGGCCGGTTAGTTGGAGCGAGCAGCAGCAGCAGGTGCATGTGGATGAAGATAAAACTCAAGACTAACTCCTCTCTCTCTACACGGCTTCAACACCGGCGGATCGATACGATACTTGAAGAATCGAGCTTAAAGCAAGTACTTGGTTTGGGGGAAAAGCGTAAGAATGCTTTTCACGGCTTTTCTCTTTCGGAGATAGAAAAAAAATGATGGAAAAAACATCGTCTTGTGCCAGCTGTTGGACCGCAAACATGGAGAAAAGTTAACTCTACAAGTGACCGTTGACGCTACAAGTGACCGTTAACGTGAACGTTGACGCTACAAGTTGAACGTTGACGTTAATTTACCTCAACTTCGACATTCGTGGTTGTTTGTTAAACTTTTCAATTGTTTTTTTTAGCATTATTTTTTGTTGTTGGAGAAAACAGCCCGGTGGATACATGGTGAAACTCTAGCACAGATTTACAGGATATATCTGTGGAGCAGAGAAGAGGCAATGGAGAGGAAGAACAAGGCGACCGGTGGGACCTACTTGTCCTCGGACGGAGACATGTACAGGTAACGATAGCAACAACGTTGGGCTTTAACGGTTATCAATCTCAGCCTGCTGAAAACGGTTAAAATCAGATATTACTGATTTTGGGAGATCGATAACTCACTTGGTGAAGTGAATACAGAAGCTGATGATTATTGTAGTCCTCAATTAGTGGAAAATGGACGCAGTAACGTCAAGTAACGTAACTAACGTTACTTTAAACTGTTACTCAAGTTGTTCGCTTAAAACTAACGGCTACTAACGAACTAGCTAGTACAAAGCTACACATTGTGGTATTTTAAAGGTCCCATATAATAAAAAAGTGAGATTTTCATGTGTTTTTTATTATAAAGCAGGCTTAAGTCCTATATAAATACTGTGAAAGTATTGAAACACCTAATCCACAGGGAAATACACACAGCCCGTATTCAGAAACTCTGCATTTGAAACAAGCTGTTAGGATTTCTGTCACGAATATACAATGTTTAGATCCTTGACACAATTTTAAACGTAAACATTCTAAAAGTGTCCCAGTTTATTCCTTGTTGCAGTGTATGTGAATGTCATCAGCTGACAGGAAGTACACATGGACCCACGCTGTTGCCTAGCAATGCAATTCTGTTGCAATTCTGTCAAAATGTGCTAAAACGGAGCGTTTCAGACAGAGGGTAAATACAGGCAAATTCAGGCTCACAGTATGAGGTAAATAAAGTTTTTTTTTTGAACATTACAGCATGTAAACATGTTCTATTATAAACACAAAATACAAGTATGAACCTGAAAATGAGCATGATATGGGACCTTTAACAAATCGCTATAACTGTTTTCTCCCACACAATTTCACATAATAACGTTACTAGTCTAGACAGGCACTGCATTTCTTAGGTCTGTTTAATAAATGGGCTCAGTTGACTAATAATCTGATTAGAGTAACGTTACTATAACGTTACTTTCTGTAGGAGTCCTGCACTAGTGGCAGGCTGTAGATGTTTATAGTTCTGTTTTTTGCTCATTAGGAATTGGACGCTCTTTGTCATATCACATGATGGTACAAGACTTTGCAAAATGTATAGATATAACTTGTGTTTGTTTTATATATAAAATGAAATACGATCAGTTGCCAGGTTATTTAGTACACATAGCTAAATGCAATCTGATACAACAGCCTCATAATAAATCCTGCCTTCAAGAGGATTATAATAGTTTTGTTGAAAGTTGTTTTTAGAGAGGTGTTGATTCAACTCTATGGTACTTTTAGCTGCTGTTTGTTGTTCTATTGGGTTTTAGAGGTGTTTCTAATACTGTGTACACTCCATATGAAGTTAGACTAAATATGAGGAACTACTGCCTTAAAAATTACCATAAAGTTAAATCAAAATCAACATAACAACATAACACAAATCAAATCTCTCAACAGTTGCAACAAAACTGAACTTTATAGCCTTCATGAAGGTAAGCTTTATTGCAGGGCTGTTGTATCAGACTACCATTGTTTTATCTCGGTGTACCTACATAATAAACTGGCAATGGAGTATGTTTATTGGACTTTAGTGGAGTTGCACTTATCTACATGTAAACATAACCTAAAGAATTTCTGGCTTTTTTGTAAATGTTTGAAATCGACACTCATTTCTGCAATATATGTAAAAACATTGTTTAAAGAGAAGGGGGGCTGTTGCACAGTTCAAACAAACAGCGACCGATAAGCCAATCCAACACCTGAAATAAGGTGCCACATTCACACACTCTGCACGGATACATCTAATGCGTGCCCTTGCTTTTGTTTTGACAACAAAGTAATTCTTGGATGAAGAACATAACGTTTGCATAATGATACCTTTATTTTCACCCAGTATTTGCAGAGCCACACTAGTTAGAGCCTGGGCTGTGTGTAGTATATACAGTATTAGTCTGTTGTGCTTGAACATGTTCAAAACAGATGTAGTAGCCTACCACATTGCTGCTCTGTAGGTGCATTTCTTCCACAGGGTTGACTTTGCTCTTGTGAAAGGGTTAAGCTGCAGGAAGATTATCGTGTTACCTAAGGCATTAGGTTGAGCCAACTACACCCACAACTTTTTTAGAACCATATTGTAGACGTAGGTAATGTAGATACACATGCTATATAAGAATACATTAACAAAATTAGTCTTTCTTTTGTGTTGTAATGGCTTTATTCAATCTAGTTATGCTTGAGCAAGGTGCTAAGTAAGTGGGGATGACAAGGCACTAGCAGTTAAATGATACTGGACTAATTAATGACAGCAACTGTTTTACCAAAGGCAGCATTTTTTTTTTTTTTTACATTAAGTTTATGACACCAAGTCAAATTATAAAACACATATTTGAAATTTGTTATAATGCAATTATTAGTCTTGCCTCAAATACAATAAATAACATGACAGCACTCAAGTAAAAGTAAATAAATAATACACTGATTTTGTTTAAATTAATTTGTTTGAGGTTGACAGTGCTATGATATGAATGCTTGGTAATTCTGATGATGATTGCGATATACTGAAACAAACAATCTTTCATTCTTTGATGTGTTTCATTAAAGTTAACAGTTTCTAACTCCTACTTTTAGGCCCAGCGTGGATCCGTATGGCTTTCAGCGCTCAAAGGACTTTGATTATGAATCATATCAGGAGCTCATGTCTGAGTATCTAGTTGTGCTCACCCGACGATCCATCAAGTGGTCCAAACTACTGAAGGGCAAAAGCAAGGTGCAGAAGAATGTAAAACGTGAGTGTGAAAACTGAACACGCCAGTATCCTCACAGAGTAAGTGCACGCAATAAAACTGAACTAAACTTAAATGTTCCCCCTCTCCTTCAGTAAAGCGTTACGTACGCAAGGGGATTCCCAATGAGCACCGCGCTCTGATCTGGATGGCAGCCAGCGGGGCTCAAGACCAGCTAGAGAAGAACCCAGGATGCTACCAGTCCCTGCTCGGAGCCCAGCACGACCCCAAACTGGTGGAGACCATACGCACCGGTCAGGCTGTGAACAGTTTCTCATTCACCTATATGACCACCCTTAAAACTGATACACACCAAGCCAGAACCTCACAGAACCATCCCTAGCAAAGACTCAGTGCATCACCTCACGTCTTCAAGTTGCTCTTGAACCTCTATCTGACTCTTGATCATCAGAGAATATAACTGTTTCTAATCATCATGAACATACAAAACAAATTAGCCAATTATTTTCACACCAAAGTGAGTTTGATTAAAAGTCTCATTATTGTGTGCAAAGTTCTGTTCTGCGCTGGCATTGTCATCATTTGGTCTAAATGAGTAAAATAACAGATTTCGTTGGAATACCCAGTCAGAGCATTCTTTCTCTCTGACTGCCTCTGAGGCTGATCCGGTTAGTATGCTGATTCGACTAAACGGTTGCTGATTAATGCTGACTATAGCCAACAGTGCCAGACACACTGCATAAGCCACAGCCAACAGTCAGCCACACAGGGAACACTGATGCCCAACAGTTTGGTGTTTCAAAGCCCTTACATTTGGCATTACAGAATATGTTTTAGCGTCCAGTGTGACATATGCGTGGCATTGTTCTTCAACCAGACCAGCTACCCTGTTGATGTTTCCTTGTGTGAGATACTGACTGGGCATTCAGACAGAATACAGTGCTGTGTTAAGAGTGTGTGAGATAAAAAAAAAAAAACAATCCGGGAAGCCCAGTTTGAGTAATGGATCCATTAGTGGGAAGGCGTGTTATATGCTAAAACACTGCACAGTAGTTTATAATAATATGACCAAGGACGCTAGAAAGTTATCACGGCCACAATCATTTTATCCCCCGCCTCTGAGATTGCGAGGTAAACAATACTTTACCCTGCAATTACCGGGGTCAATTTACAAAGTAAGACCAGAAATCTACTCCACCCATGGGCCCTTAATTTAGTATTTAATTTAGTATTACAGTTAGCCTAATGTATTTGAGCTAGCTGTGTGTGTGGGAAATGGTCAAATATACAACAAAACAACACAACATACATAAAGAAGTTTTCCTTGCTTTACCAGCAGTGTTACACTTGCTGCCAAAAAAAATAACAACACAAATAAAGTTTATTTAGCTATTTGAGTTTGCATTTAGAAATAATTTGAAGACGGATGTAACAATTTCAGTTGTAAAAGCAGACTCTGTCTTTCTTCTTCTTTTAAACTAACATGCTCTCATGCACCCATAAACACACAAACACACAGCACTAAATACGAGTTTCTGTGTGGTCTTTTTCTTTCAGACTTGAACCGAACATTTCCAGACAACGTCGAGTTCCGCAAGACATCCAGCCCGTGTCTGCAGGACGCTCTGTACAATGTGCTGCTGGCTTATGGCCACCACAACCAAGCCGTGGGCTACTGCCAGGTAATATTACTGCCTAGATTCAGCCTAAAATGGATTTTGCATAATACCATTCTTACACCTTCTTACATGTGTGACAAAGATGTCAAGTGCAGTATGATTAAAGTTAGCAATGAAGGATTAGGTCCATTTTCAGTGTGGATTATGGGACAAAACATAACAAAATTAAGTAGACAATGTCAATTTGAGTGTGGGGGATCATCATCATTCTGTGACGTGTATTTATATTAGTGACCGCACAATTATTCAACACGTATGTGTCCAAAGAAAGGCCGTTTGTGTCAGGATAGCCTATGTTAATCATTAGCATTTGAAAGGCAAATTTCATTCACCAGAGCATATGCAGTCTGGTTTGCAATTCAAACAGGCAGCAGGGCTGTGCTTATGGTTACATCACTTATGAAGTATAACAAGAACCCCTCCAACTGTAATCATACTTTGATTGTTTTGTTTTTGTGTCCTTGTTTCATGTCCAGTGTACGCTTACTGCTCTCTCCCCTGGATTTTTATTAAAGGGCCCTAGAGTCTCTAATAAAACCTGCTCAGACATGATTTATGTGAACTGAGTCTCTTTTGTCTTCAGGGGATGAACTTCATAGCTGGGTATCTACTTATCATCACAAAAGATGAAGAGAAGTCCTTCTGGCTGATGGATGCTCTACTCGGTAGAATTTTACCAGGTGTGTGTACATTCATTTTTTCATCATTCTGGTCTCATGACGTGCGTGTGTATGTGTGCGTGTGTGTGTAAGTAGGTGTTGTGATTGTCCCTTTACTCTGAGCTAAGCTGTAGGAGGTCACATGGTCTTTATCTGTTTGTGTCTTAAGACCTACAGCACGTTATCATTTGTATCTTGCACTCACTCAATTAAGGAAATGTCAGTATAAATTAATTTAAACTGTTTTCCATTTATGCTGTTTTTGTTTTACAAAAATCTATTTGTTTATATCGGTTTGCAGTTAAAGGAACAGTGTGTACGATTTTGGGGGATCTGTTAACAGAAATGGAATATAATATTCATAACTATGTTTTCATTAGTGTACAATCATCTGAAACTCAGAATCGTTGTGTTTTCGTCAGCTGAGAATGAGTCCTTCATATCTACATAGGGAGCAGGTCCTCTTCACAGAGTCCACCATGTTGCTCCGCCATGTTTCTACAGTATCCCAGAACGGACAAACCAAACACTGGCTCTAGAGAGCCATTCATGCTTTTACGTGACCTGAAGGCCACCGTAGTTCTCTGATACGCTTGTGAAACGGTGGCGTTACCATGGTTTATGAAACCGCGGCGTTACCACAGTTTTGCACTCGGCGGCTAACGTTATACCGCAGTCTTGGAAAAGGAGTGAGCGGAGGGGTACTTAGTTGGTTGCATTTTGCAACCACACCACTCGATGTCGCCAAATCCTATACACTGTCCCTTTAAATAAGAGCGATGTCTATCTCACAATGATATGTGTGTGCGTGTGTGGTTACAGACTACTACAGTCCAGCCATGCTGGGGCTGAAGATGGACCAGGAGGTGTTAGGGGAACTGGTGAAAGTTAAAATCCCCGGTGTCTGGCAGACCATGACGGATCATAATGTCATGTGGACCCTGGTGGTCTCCCGATGGTTCATCTGTCTCTACATAGACGTCTTGCCAGTAGAAGTGAGTGTATTTGTGTGTGTTTCATAGTGCGGACAGAATCCTGCCATTGTCACTGCAATTTATTTGTTATACCTTGTATCCTGAGTCAAAATTGCTTTATACAAAAGTTTAGAAAAGCTTGATGACAGACTTTGAGAGGCAAGTCAGAGACAAATTCTGGTCATTGGCATTCAGAACTTTATACAATGCATATATGAAACTGCAAAATTATTATAAACTCTAATGTTTTGTTGTTAAAATGTGCTTTTAATCTCTAAAACTATCAAATCTCTGTCACAGCACACTGTTAAAAAACACTGTTCACTAAAACCATGTGCTTTATTCCAGCACTGCTTTTAGTGAATTCAGATGCACATATAAAAAATAAGTGATAACTCCTTTTCTTCCAATGTGGAATGGCCAACCCACCATGTAAATAGTCCTTGTTGTTGCTCACTCTCTCTGTTGGCCTGAGGGACGGGTGTGGACTGTTATGTTCTCCAAATACACATGGAGATTCACTAGGAGGGCGTAACACTTGCAGATGTTCATGGTATTCTCTCAAGATTCCAGCCTCTCACACAGACACTGCGGCCTGCCTGTAGGAGTTATTACTGCAGCAACAAGGACATGATTCCTCACTAATCTCCAATCCCAAGATTGATTCAGAGTTGCTGCTGCAGTGGCCTGAGTTTTTCCTCTTCTTCACTTGAGCACATCACCTAAGTTGCAAATTTCTAATTTTAAAGGAACAGTGTGTAACATTTCGGGGGAGCTGTTATCAGAAATGGAATACAATATTCATAACTATGTTTTCATTAGTGTATAATCACGTGAAAATAAGAATCGTTGTGTTTTCGTTACCATAGAATGAGCCCTTCGTATCGGGCGATCGAGCGGGTCCTCTTCACGGAGTCCGCCGTGTTGCAAATACAGCAAGTCATTAAAATCTAACAACTCCATGATGACCAAGAGTATGTATACATTTTCAGTAGTTTACTTAGGCTAGCTAGTGGCGCTTGGATGTGACTCTTCATACTGTACAACTCACTACAACTGGTTGTTGATGTTTTGGAGAGTTTCTAATGTTGTCTATCACGGTCGGTTACTCATCTTTTTTGCACTACAACTGAGTTGCATTTGCCTGCAGTTCAGATGTTTGTTCAAACTGCAGGTTAAGCTTCATATTGTGCATCGCTGTGCATGTGTTCTCCGGTGGGATTTACCTCTTTGTTGTTGTTTCTCTGCAGACAGTCCTGAGGATTTGGGATTGCCTGTTCTACGAGGGCTCTAAAATCCTGTTCCGTGTAGCTCTGACACTGATTCACCACAACCAGGCTCTGATTCAACAGGCCCAGTCACTGCCGGATGTCTGCCAAAATTTCAAGCAGATCACCCGGGGACCAATTGTTGATGAATGCCACTCTTTCATGCAGGTAAAAGAAAAGGGGAGGTATCCCATCACTGCTAGTTATTAAGAGTGTCATTCACGGGAGGAAAGACCAATCCGTTTAAAACAGATGTCCCCTCGTTATTAACTGTCTTTAATCCTATAATCCTGGTGTTTCTTGCCTTTCCTAGAAAATCTTCACTGAACCAGGAAGTCTCTCCATGGCAACCTTGACTAAGCTGCGGGCGACATGTCGATCTCGCATCATTGCAGAAGAATCCTGAACCAAACACGACAACCTGTGGCTCAAACTCAAAACACATTCCACTGGGCTGAGCACCCAACAGCTGGTTTGCACCTTCTTTTTTACTGACTTAATGTCACAGTGGCTACTACACACTGTGGAGTTTGTGTCTTAAACATATTTTCAGACAGTCATACAGCCCAAGTGTAAATATATGGTGAAATGAGAATATTCTTAGCAATGTACTGTATGAGCTGATTATTCCATTTGAACCTCACATGTAGTTTCTTCTTTTGTGAAAATTATGCACTTTACTCCAGAAAGTCAGAGACACTGTAGAGAAAAAGCTTGGCAGTAAACGGTCAGGTCAGTTAAATAATGTGTCGAACACTATGAGCACAACCAAGAGGCCTGATGTATTTCACACTGAATGGTAAATGAAGACAAAACTGCTGTAGTACTGCTGTCAGATCTGGATTATACTGATTTCATGACAGAAACTTATTTTTTCAAACATTTCAAAATATGATTCATGTACGTGTTTGTTGTGTTCAGATTTTGAGCAAATGTCTTTGTTCTTGTCCTCAACCATTAACTCAAGTGCACTATGGTGAAATTATTGAAGTATAATTGAAAAGGCTGCTCTCTTTTTCTAACAAAGGTGTGTCCAGTTTGTTCTGTGTTTCCGTTTTGTGGCCCTTTAAACTTTAACGTCATAGTACTGATATCAGATTTTGTTGCACAGGTCAAAAATAACCTTAGCGTTGATCCCAGCTCTGAGTATTCTGTGTAATGTACACTTGGATAAACAGCTCAGAGCAAACAGACATATTTATTTCACACACATTTTTTGTTAAATCATAAAGGTACTGTTGCATTGAATACCCCCACCACCCCTCAAAAATCAGTGCTGGACTTTTAAGATTTTTATTAACTTTCAGTAAGATGCATAATAGAAAATGAGATCAAACCATTTTCTATAAAAAATAAAAGATCAAATCACTACGATTCATATTAACATTTCTTTAAGGAGAGAGTCGGGGAAAACAAGAATGGAGACATAATCCATCCACCAGTTCACTTGTGATGTTAAATACATTTTAGTAATGCAGTCGCACTCTGTGTGTACAGCTGGACCACAGTTTAAGCAGCTCTCTGCCTTTTTATCATCACAATTACCAGACTGGGTTTAATTTGCTGAATTAAACTGTGCCTTAGTGCACTATTGGGGCAGTCTCCACTGTGGAGGAATATGATTGGAAAAGACACTCAAGGCTTTCCCTTTTCTTAGAGTAGGATTATCTTTAGCTTGTTAAATTAAAAAAAAAAAAAAAAACTCCACCCAACTTGAAATATTTTTACTTGAACACACAAGCCATTGGAACTTAAAAAAAAGGATTTGTCCTACAGTTCATTTGAGTCTCCCTCTGCCTTTTTAATTGCATATTAAATGAGATTTTATAAATAATTACATAGCTAATAACAGCAGTTCAAGCAAATTCAACCAATTCCTAGAAGAACTTAATGGAACAACAGCTGACGTGAACTTGCTACAGCAAATTCAAACTGCCTCCATCCTTGATTGTATGAAGACTCGGTCCTCTCGGGCTTCATCAAGATGCACGCCATCTAAAGCTAGCAGGTCTTTGGCTTCTCATCATTATCTCACAGAGAAAGTGAAAGTAAAATAAAAATATCCAGAGGTCACATAGGATATGCAAAAACATGCACTCGCCACAGAGTAACAATTGCTTCCATTCACTCATGCTCGCTCACACACTTGGGTTAATCTCCCCACCGCTCAGTCTGTCAGGTTTAAGTGAAATAAAGGAGGGACCATTCAAATGGTCTGGTATCCAGCGTGGCTCCTCTTCCTGCCTATTAGATATGCAATGAGGACGATCAGCACCAGGCCGGCAAGAGCTGCTCCAACAATGATGGGGATGAGCATCTGGTCTTGGTCCATCTGACACTCCTCCGCTGGAAAGAAAAGACGAGAAGTTAACATTATATTGCAGAATTTTGGATTTAGAAATATGTCATTTATGTGTAGTAGCTCCTCCAAAGTTAACAAATACGACTACCAGCACCTTAAAAGCTCCCTCAACACAATGTATTTTGTTGATTTAATCTGCACTCAAACAAGTGGAAAAAAGTTGTGGTTTTAAGGGGTTACATGCTTTAACTATTTCTTATATTTTCATAGATATCAGAGTATCAATCTTTTTATTTAACTCTCCAAGAGAGCATATTTCCCAAAAGGTCAAACTATTCCTTTAAATCTGCGTATTTCTTCAACCAACATGAAAACTATCTAACTAACTGCAGTATTTGACTGCAGCTTCTGTGAAATGGCAATTAAGTCTCATCAGACTAAAGCTGCAGAGTGCTACCTACTCCTAACAAACAACATCATCAACATCAAGGCCAGAGGACAAAAAATTAAGAAAACTTGGGATAAAAAGTGGACAACAGCAGGGCTGACAAAAGAAAGTATTTGTACCTGTAGCAAACTGGTCGGTAGTGACTTCAAAGGGTTGGACCTGCAGTCTGAATGTGTTGAGAGAGAAGGTTGGCACCACAACCAGAGTTTGCTCTGCGTTGCACATGTAGGAGCGACCCAGCGTACTCCGCAGGTAGTCCAGACTGGTGTTACTGGCTGAGATGGGAGCTGTGGAGAGAGATGCATCAGTAATAGTTGAATCAAGCAAATCAGAGCCGAGACAAACAGTATGTTGCTTGTGACAAATGACATACTTGTAGCATCAGACCAATTAGCAAGCAGAGTTATCCCACTCAGGTGGTACTTGTTGCTCGTGGAGTTCTGTGGACAGGACGGGAGGAGATGGGTTTGAATAAACACTTGCATCCACGCACACAAACGAAAACAAACTGATCATGTAGCTAAATGCACAAAATACGAAGGATGATCTTACCACAGTGAAGGTGAAGCTGAGCGTGGTGCTTCGCTCCTGTGTCAAAACCAAGGAAGCACTGCTGGCTTCACATGATCCTGATGAACTTGTCAGATTGGGAGTCAGGTTGACTAATTCTTGGACAGTCTGGCAAAGTAGACAAAGATACATTTGGTTTAATAGAAGTTTGTTACGCAGAATAGACTGAACATATCTAGTGATTTGTGATTTGTCCTTGCTTGAGAAGCTATCTTTTACCTTATTCTGAGATCGAGAGAAATAGGAGACGTTGAGCTGCAGTCCCATTTGGGCCAGGAGACACACAGTGCCATTGCTATTGTTTACAGAGTAGGTGCCCCGCTCAGGTGTTCCTGGAGGGGTTGGTGCTGGAGGGCTTGGTGTTGGAGCTGTGGTTGTTGCAGCGCTGGCAGTGGTAGGTGGAGCTGTAGTGCTGGCCTGATCTGCCATACATACGCTTTCTGTGACAAGAGAAATGATAAGTAAATAAGTGATCAACCATAGAGAAGCAGGTCAAACAACCTAGAAAGAAACAGAATTGTACCTGTTGGACTCAGGTCATTTCCTGGCATGTACGCCTCCAGCCTCATATCAGAGAAAGTGGCAGTTACTCCACCAACTGCAAAAGTAGAGGGGCTCATGCAGCGGTAGGTGGTGTTGATCGGCGCCCAGATCCCAACTGAAGCCGACACCACAGTGACCACAGCTAGGACAAATAAAAACATACAACAAATGACTTTATAAGTGTATATGTGTTGTTTATTGTATAATTACTAGCATCTAATGAGTCATACTGTAATTTCGACAATACATTTTCTTACTTCATACTGTATATTAAGATCTGGTGTGAATGTTATTTTCTATACAAGCATCACAGGCATTTAACACACAACAAACTGAATTTGCACTGAGCTGAGTTTGTTGTGGTGTTTGTTCTCACCTGAGCTGTTAGCCTCCGGGAAGACGGAAGTGTCGCTGAGGTTGTACTGCAGCGTCAGGTTATCGACACTGTACAGGCTCCCATTGGTTGAAAAGCTCAGCCCCAGCGCATGGCCGGATCCAAACACCGCCACCAGCGACGGTGAGCTGCCGTTTGTGCCACATGAGCTTGTGTCTGCATCGACCGTGGTGGAGTCAGGCAGAGAGAACAGCACTGATCTCTGAGGAAAGACAAGTGATATGACCGTTGTTGACAAGGAGATACAATCAATATTGATGCTTTCAGAGATGTAAATAAGGTTGTCACTGTACATACTGTGGCGCTGGAGGTGTTGTATGTGATGGAGAACGATGCAGAGAGCTCAGCCTTAATGCAGGTGGAGTTCCCCTCGTTCACCTCAAGAGTAACAGCCTGAATGCAACCTGTAGAGGAGAACATAATGAGCAGGGAGGCACAATAGTGAAATAATATGGAAAAACATTCCAATAAAAACAAACATCTAACAAATAAAACTCTAGAAACTACTAGAAAAATATGTATTTTCATATTCTGGACAACTATATGATGTGGTAATTACACTTCAGTGTGGATTTGTGTGTCATATCTCTTAATACGATCCCACAATGATTAACAATAAATATTGATATGTTGCTTGGCACAACTTATTAACGCATAATGTGACCTGATGATGAATTAAACTAACTTTACTGTATTGATATTAGGGCTGAACAATATATCAACAGCATATCGATATCGTGAGGCTAGATATCGTCTTAGAATTTGGATATCATGATATTGTAATATGGTATGAGTTGTCTTATCCTGGTTTTAAAGGTTACATTACAGTAATGTGATGTAATTTTTCTGACCTTAACAGACTGTCCTAGCTGTTCTATTATTTGCCTTTACCCACTTAGTCATTATATCCACATTACTGGTGATTATTTATCAAAAAGCTCTCAAATATTTTGTGAATGCATCAATAGTCAATCCTACAACAGCATCACAATATCAATATCGAGGTATTTGGTCAAAAACATCGTGCTATGTGATTTTTTCCATATCGGCCAGCCCTAATTGATATTACAATACACATTTGTATATTTAATAAGAATTCATTATCTGGGTCTTCTGGTTTGTATTTGACTTGCCTGGTTTGATAAAGGTTACAGAATGAGTACAAACAATAGCAGTGATGATTATTACAACGTAACCAGTGTTTCATGAAGCCATGCCCTACATACACAATAAAGCAGTTCACACAAGCCACCACCAGAGGTCTGCAGACAGCTAAAAGAGAGAGACCAACATCACACACTGGCCATGACTCTTTCCCACAGAATTGTAGAGCTTATTCGAGCTACTTGCAACTACTGCTACTTGTCTCCTGGCGATGGAATCAGGAGGAGTCATACTTGTAAGCTCAACCAACCTGGCAACTTTCACACTTGCATGGTATTAATACTTTCATTCCCTGAAAACTGCCAACTCACTGTTGCGCGTCTAAGTGTGCGTGTGTGATAGTGGCTGTAATTCTTGAACATATTGTGTGGAAGCTACGGTGGCTATTCGGGACTTACTCATTCATGTACTTACCCCTTAAAAGAACTTTCTCACACCCTTTTATAACACAGTAACGTAATACGGGAGTTTCACCACTTGCTTCACACTTCCCAGAATGTCTACAAAGAAGTTTGTAGGTTTTGTATGACCGCTTTTGGTTAACTTTACAACAGCACAGATTCTTATTTACTGTACTATATGTTGTTAGATTGTGTTTTATTTCTATATTATGTTCAGTCAGATTTGAGTGATTTATCAACTGTGTGGGACCAATACAAATAGAAACTACTCATCAGGGAAATAAATAATTATCCTGCACACAGGCCACCAATGCTAGCATGTTTCAAAATTCAGTTGTCACTATGAATATTTTACTGCTAAGAAGGATTTGTGGAATTGAAAAGATGCTCATATAGCTGGTTACATGCTGACATTGCTGAGAGAGAGATTTATATAGCATTTTGGCTTGTAGGCCATGTTACTGGTACTTATTTCATAACTCACTTATTACTCAGCGAGCTCTTCCCTCTTTCATATTCTTCTGACTTCCCTTCATCTTGAGCTTTCTCCATTAATATAATTTATTGATCCTAAATGGTAAAATCACTGTGCTGTGTCAGTCTCTGTCAATCACACTTTCCCTTCTCTGCTGCCTTGCTGAAACTTGACCCCGATGCCACCTCTCTGTTCACCCTGTAAACACACAGCAGACGGTTTACACAACACTGCAATCTGATCGTGAGGTCCGCTGTGTGTACAAAGTATCGAGCTGCAGATATCAGCGTTAGACAGTCGGCAAGGGGAGCATAACAAAACAGAAAGGTATCCTGACTCTGCCTCTTGTGTTGTGAGGAAATGCTGGTGTAAGCAGGTTCGAATTCTTAAGGTCACCAGAGTCTGTGGAAAACAAAACTGAACACCAAGTTAACTATAGTGTTCCAGTATTAACATACTGCAATGACTCAACAACATTACTGGCCTGTTTTCCTGTGTCAGCAGCTAGGTGTCTGTGAACTAGCACTGTCAGTAGGCCTCTGGCTGGGCTGGGTGCAACACAAAGCATCATAGCGGTCACGTGAAGCTCTCAAATGACACAACAATGAGGCCAAAACGCTGCTCCACAACATTAACAAAACCTGGGTATTACATTATAATAGAATAAAGTCCAGGGACTTCTGCAGTTACTTTGATCTGTTTTTACACAATTAGGCCAACATTTACCTGAGGATAGATGACCTTTTTGATTTTTTATGAAACTCTATGTGAAACTTTGAAGGGCTGTGGGTCCAACATCTACTTTTTGGTCAAACTTGGAGGGATATACATATAAGTTTCCACTGGTTACTGGCCTACACCAGGAGGTCCCTGTTATATTCATATATCAGGTCAAGCCATGAATGAATATAACAAATGTCTACATCCTATGCTGGTGGTTCAAGACTCCTTCCCTGCCAACTGGCCTTAATAAAAGCCTACCTTATACTCAAGTACACACTAACGTTAAGCTAACGTTAGTGTTATATACTGTAGCTACATTTAGACTGGGGATACGGCCGATGCTGATTCAAATAGCTGGATCGGATATCAATATATATACATTTTTATGTTTATATACTATATACATTATATACTGTCATTTTAATTCCTGTTGAAGTTTTGGCCAATTTGTTGATGCATTAAAAATGTTTACACTTGAATTGTAATTCCTATTAATTTTGAAGATTTTTTTCCCCAGAAGTTGCTGGTGTACAATTTATTATTATTATTATAGTATTTATTGGTCAGAATTTGTTTAACAAAGCGATGTTTAAGTCAAGCCTGATTGCTTTACACATCAAAGAATGAACCTAGTCACTTCCACACAGTGAGGCATATCGGTACTCGGTATCGACCGATCGACCCAAAGCCCAGGTGGTATCGCTATCGGGACTGAAAAAGTCAGATCGGTCCATCATAACGTAAGCTAACGTTAGCGTTATATAGCTACATTTAGACACACTTAGCTGCAACTAACGATTATTTACATTAACCTGCCGATTATCTTCTCGATTAATCGATTGATCTGTAAAATGTCAGGAAAAATGTCCAAGCTTTGACAGACGCTAGTTTTGTCTGACCTTAAAGGGGACATATCATGCTCATTTTCAGGTTTATGCTTGTATTTTGGGTTTCTACTAGAACATGTTTACATGATTTAATGTTAAAAAAAACACATTATTTTTCTCATACTGTCTGTCTGACTATACCTGTGTTTTACCCTCAGTCTGAAACGCTCTGTTTTAGCGCATTTCAACGGATTGGCAAAGAAATTGTGTTGCTAGGAAACAGCTTGGGTCCATGTGTACATCCTGTCAGCTGATGTCATTCCCATACACTGCAACAGGAAATAAACTGGGACACATTTAGAATGTTTAAATTTAAAAACTGTGAAATGGTCTAAATATTGTAGATATTTGTTTCAGCTTGTTTCAAACACACAATTTCTGAATACGGGCTGTGTGTATTTCTCTGTATATTGAGCGTTTTAATACTTTCACAGTATTTATATAGAACTTAAACCTGCTTTATAATATAAAAGACATGAAAATCTCACTTTATACAATATGGGACCTTTAAGTTCACAACTATTAATATATCAAATTGGATATAATAAAGGCTAAATAAAGACAAGGAAGGGACCTCATTTTGAGAGAAACTGGAACAACAATTTGATTGTTTAAATCATGTTTATTTTTGTTTATAGCTTATATTGTTTATTGTATATTGGTAGAATTGGTAAATTTTCATTTTTTTTTATTCTTGTTTTATTCTAACGTATTTATCTATTCTTTTGTTATTATACTGCTTATTTGCACCAACAAAACCAAAGCAAATTCTTAGTGTATACCTCTTACACCTGGCAATAAACACGGTTTAGATTCTGATTAATCGATCATTCAACATTGTTTCCGTCTATCTCATCTTCGATTAATCGACTAACGTTACTTGTTTGAACATCTAAGGTAGCCGTTAAACATCTAAGCTAGCCTGTTACCACAACAACGGACCAACGGTCAGGCTTCGTGACGTCGTTTGGTTCCAACGGTCGCGGCAGGACGGCGGTTGCCGTGGTTGAGTTATTGAAACACTCACCTAACACCGCAAACCAGGCGATGATGAGGACGGCCATGGTGTGAGAGAGTTTCATCCTTTCAAGGCTAGAGTTTCCTTCTTTTTATCCCTGTAGTAGAGATGAAGCCCGGAGAGGAGGTGTTGAGTGGCCGCTGCAGGAGGCGCAGGTAGGTAGGTCTACGCAGAGAACTGACACTTGACGTGACGTGACGGACCGTTATCTAAAACTGAGACGTCACTGTTGTTGTTCTTCTTCCTGTTGTTGTTGTTGTTTACGTGTCTCTGTCTCCTGTGTGAAGATACAGGAGTTGTTTAGTAATCCTAAAGCACCGTCCTGCTGGTAGAAACTCTCAGTAAACACGGTTAGATGTCGGTCACAGCCTCACAGACTGAGTAATAATCACTAGTCTCGTCATGTGAACTGAGAGCATAGAGAGAGAGAGAGACACCCGCCCAGTCACGTGAGACCACCCCCCCGCTCTCTCACGAGCTCTATTCAAGGCTCTATACTAATACATAATAAACTCTCCTCTGCTCCATTAACTAAAACTAAAGGTCACTAAATATACATATACATATACATATATATATATATACATATACATATATATATATATACATATACATATATATATATATATATATACATACAAATATATATAAAACATACATATATATAGCTGATCTATTACATGGCATTTATTTAAATAATGTGTTCAAATGTACATTCTGATATCCCTTTTTACCAGGCAGCTATATACTATATTGTATACTTGGTGTGAATTTGAGTGAGAAGTGTCAGGAAGATAAGGCAAACCAACCAGCTGAAGCAAATGTATTCCTGCATTTGGTTTAGTGTTTTTCCCCGCCCTTTATTTAATTGTAATTAGTACTAATAAATAATAAGCTGTCCTCTGCTCCATTAACAAAACAAATTATATATAATATATATTAGTATGTATAATATATATTAGTATATATATAACACACTCTTGTCCCATGTAAATGCATCAGAACATGCTTGCTGATAAATGACTTATTATAGACAGACTTACATAACTGTACATAATGTCAGATGGGTGTAAAGAGACACCTAATGAGAAAAATAGTGCACTTCTAGGAATAATATTACAATTCTCCTTCAGGGAACTCACATGAGTAACATATGTCAAGACTAATTAATTCAAATTAAATAAGGGAGGGGAAATACACTAAACCAAATGCAGGAATACATTTGCTTCAGCTGGTTGGTTTGCCTTCTTTCCCTGACACTTTTCACACAAATTCACACCAAGTAATACTTGGTGTGACTTTCTATCTATATTTTTTAATCTATAATATTACATTATTTATTAGTTGATTATATTTTGTATTAATAATCTGAATCTGTAAAGTAACTAAAGTTGTCAGATAAATGTAGTGGAGTAAAAAGTCGAATTATTTCCCTCTGAGATGTAGTGGAATAGAAGTAGAAGTACCTCAAAATTGTATTTAAGTAATTAGTTACATTCCACCACTGAGTACAATTTATACTGTTGTGTTTTTCAAAGCATTATTTACTCTTCCTGTTGGAATAAAGTAATTATTAATTATTTAACTTCAAAGTAGTAATGTGTTTCTGATATCTTCACCCTTTTTGCATTAAATCATACCGGGATGTTTGCTGAAATTGATTGGACGTGGCACAGCCCTACCTAGAAAAAAAATCCACTAGCCGCCACTGCCAAGTATACAATATAGTATATAGCTGCCTGGTAAAAAGGGATATCAGAATGTACACTTGAACACATTATTTAAATAAAAGCCACGTAATAGATCAGCAATATGGCATATCAAATGTACTGTAAGATCTGGAGAACAACTTGCTATATAGGAATGCAGCATGTGAGAGTCCTACACACACACACACACACACCCTGAGCTGTGCAGGCTGCAAAGTGCATGTGTTGTGGGTAAGTCAGCTGACACCTCCATCAATTCACGAGGGTGTGCAAAACCCGAGAAGGAACGCAGGGGCTGCTTTAATGCTGCTGCCCAAGACTTATCAGGGCCCTGCTACATTCTCCCCTGCATAGTTTAACCAACACTTTTTCCACAAAAGACATGCCGTTTCCTTGTCTTATAATGAGACTAGAATGTCAGACAACTAGCTCTTGTGACACATTTGTTTACGATCTATTTCTTAGTCGTACAGAAGCTGTGCATTCCCTGCTGTGATAGTGAAAGTATTAAGAAATACCCTTTCGGTTCCATCTTCCAGTAACTTGAAAGTAAATCCCGAATGGCACATTAACATGAAAGTGAAAATAGCCTGATCAATCAAGTATATGGAAAGAGAACCGTCAACTTCATTACTGTATAATTTGGGGCTGAGTGATACAAACAGGAAAAAGGCAACATAAAGTGTTGTGATGTGTAACAGACTTTCTCATCTACGTAATGTCTATGTTTTGATACTTTAACTGCACACCACACAGCTGCATACAAGAAAACAATCCTCCTTGTTACACACAGGCCCAAACTGCCCTTATTCCACTACTAGTAACTACAATAATTGTTCTTACAAAGATTCATTTGATGAAATCAGATTAGACTGGAGGAATTGCATACTGTCCGCATGATGATCTATGTAGCAAGCTCAAGCTCACAGAGGCAACAGGCCAGACATGTTTAAATACAAAAAAAAAAAACACAACCACTAGCTGGTTATCTACAAATCATTCATTGAATCATTAAATATCCATTTATTCAGGTTCACTTTTCTCACTCTTACATAGAATACAATCTGATCTACAAAAAAACGTCAGCACATGACATTGGACATTTGGACATTTTGGTCAAAACATATAAGATACCCAAAGAAATACCAAAGAAGTGGCTTGCCTGCATGTCATTTAGCTTCTGTGTTACAAGCAATGAACCCTCCCCTCCAACCCAAACACATCTGGCCCACTTCATCCTTCTCAAGTCTCTTGTCCTCAACAGCTGTTTCTCTGCCAAATCAAGCAACCAACCAATCAGGTTAACACTCTGTAGTTTATGCAGCCATTCACAAGGGGAAAAAAAATAAAACAAAACAAAAATCTTAAAACTCAAGACAAACCTATAGTAGAAAACAAGTGATTTTAGAATGACGTTGTGGCGAAAAAAAATCCAAATCCCAGGGAGGAAAAAAAACAAAACAAAAACAGAGGAAAGTGCTAGTTATTTTCAGTTGAGTTTTGCATTAGCAGATTTGTAAGTCACATAAACCAACCATCAACAACCCGGGCCACTCCTCCAGCCCCATCCCACTGAAGATAACGCAGAGTGGGAACAGTACAGCCAAGTCTCTCTCGTCTCTCTGGAGCTCTGTGTGATCTGGATGCTGCGTCCAGGATCGTGGATGGAGGGAAAGATGGGCACCAGAGGAGAGTCGGGTGGCTGAAGGGCTGTAATGCTGTTTTGGGGGGCCAGCTGTACGCCTGCTGTGAGGAAAGCATGGCAGTAACAGTGGTATCCCTTCAGGCAACATAGTGGTACTGATTAGGAGTCTCCTTGTCACGTTCCATGTAGTCTCTGTCTATGAGCGACTCGATCCGCTTCTTCAGATCGCCCGGCTGTAGAGAGTAAAGCGAGTCAAATGCTGATGAGCTGCGAGTAAGCACGCGTATGTGTTATAAGACAATCAAAATAATACATCACCTTTACAGGGAACTTCAGCTGGTTGTAGAGCTCTGATACCAGTAGGTTGTGACTGAGGGTCTTCCTCATCTTCATGATGCGCACCACAGCTGCATCGATCTGATACTGCCTGTCTTGAAATACACGCTCTGTGGTGCTTACCTGCTCCTCTACCTGTAAGGAAAACGTGTTTTAAAAAATGGATAAGAACCATCCTTTTGCATAGGAAAACACATGTAAATGATATGTAAAAACAGCGTGTGAAAGTGTGAAAGAAAGAAATGTTGCCAGTGTTTTTACCGTTTCCTTCATCTGGATCTGGTTGATCTTGATTCGGAACAGTTTGTGTTTAAAATCGTTGTTGAAGTTGAAACGGTCTCCATCTTCCACGTCTTTACCTCGAGGGTTCTTGTTGAGGACGCGTGCTTTTCCGCAGGCCAGGGACTGTAGTGTACGCCTGAGCTCTCCCTCCTCTGTGCAGGACGAGAGAGAGAATGATAATGTGATACATCAGGTACCTCTCTCACAATAGAATAGTTGTATTACATGTTTAAAAGACGTGTATATTAACCTATGCCAGTGGCAGTGCGAATCTCCTCCATGCTGAATTCCTCTCCCTCATTAAACATCAGCAGCACCAGCGTCTGGAACAGCGAGACCTGCAGCTCCTTCTTACCCTGCAGGATAAATTAAGTGCAGTTCAGATGTTTTCTCAAGCCGGTTTGTCTCTTCTCTGTGCCCTGTTAGAATGCACTATGCCCTTACCTCTTTAAACTCTGCCTTTAGTACAGCGTGGCCCAGTGTGGGCTGCCACTGCAGCTTCCTCCCACTGTGCTTCCCCAGGTAGAACAGCTTGAACACCTCCTGGAGTTTTACCATCTACCAAAACATAAAGAGATGAAATTTGTACCAATATTGTCCTTAATACAGTCTGTTCAGGGTCAGTTGATAACTCATGCCACATTTGCAGAATATCAGTAGAAATGCTTACCTCTGGGGGCAAGTGGACCTCCATTGGTGTGTATGAAGGCCAGTATCCCATAGTGAGGATGTTCACAGTAAGTTCTATGTTGCTTGGTTCGCTCTGGTTCTGCATATACTGAGTAGGAATATCATAATTTTTACAATTATGCATGAAAAATGCATTAAATGACACAACACAGGAATGCATACACATACTGTAAACATGGCATCGATATTTTAAAGTTACGCAAATGTGTCTATGTGCACAGAGACCGAAAGTACCTGTTTGAACTGGATCATGATGTCTTTGGACAGTTCCATGTCCTTGAACATCCCCTCTAGCTTACTGGTAAATGCTGCTCCGCATTCTGGAGGAAGTCAAAAACCACAAATATCACAACTGACTTGTTCTCACAGCCATTACGGACTATCTCAGATTTAATTTCACTTTTTACTTTAGTGCTTCATTTGTTCATCTATAATACTGGGTAGATGCTTTAGATAAAGCACTAGTGTATATAAATGCAGCCATTTATCATATATGCATGAGCCACATGACATTCAACTTGCTAATTCAATAAATGACACTTTGGTCTCACCATGTTTGAGCTTGGAGAGCATGGACTTTTCAGCGTCAACAGAAGCACTTTTGCCGACGAGCAGACGCTTGGCCAAGTCCTTCTTATAAAAAGCTTCAAACACATCTTTTCCTGGAGGGAGACAACAGAGATCAAAAGGTCTCATCAGAGTGTAACAAGCTTCATAGTGGTTAGTTACACTACTTAACTGAGAAAGCAAACATATACATACACACACACACACACACACACACACAGAAGTGTAACTGACCGTGTATGAAACGGAAGATTATCATTATCTTATCCAGGATTCTCTCCAGCTCTTCCTCTGTAGCCTCCTTGTTCCCTGCTCTTAACTTAGAATCCACATATTTAGCTGAATGGGACGCAAGAACAAAGAGAGACGTTATCACACACTGGAACTAATGAAAACCACATTAAAATGTAATTATCTGAGTCACAGCTGCCATGTCATTTATTTGCCTGACCCACCAATAAGTTCAGCGGGTTTGTTGGGCCTCTTGTTGATAAAGGTCTCAAAGGCCTCCTTCATGGCGTTGATGAATCCCTCATTCCGTGCAAAGCAGCTCTGTGCCACGTTGTCCATCTTGTCCTTGAAGTCCAGCAGGTCTTGCACCATGTCCTTGTCTTTCTCTGGAGTACATACAATCTCTCCACCGAAGGACTATGACCAGAGAAAGGAGTATATGCATTTCTCAGACATAAATCGACATGTTTTTCTTGATGGTAGTGCTTTGTGTTGTACGTCCACGTATATGGTTGGTTGAGCTGTGTGTATACCTTTATGTAATCCCTCCAGAACTGCAGCAGTGTGGGAAGTCCTCCCTTCACCTTGCTGAAAAGCTGGTAGAGGAGGGCCAGCTCAGTCACACGATTCTCATCCAGCAGGGTACCCAGACCTGGCACAAACATATTACACTATTATTGTATATGCATATTAAAAAATATTATACAGTTTAAAAATTTCACATTTCTGACAAGATTTAATTCACAAATTGAAAAAATAATGGATGTGTACAGCTGTTTCTGTCTGTTATTTTTTTTTGCACAAGTCATGAACTTTGCTCTAGTAAATTTGATTCCAACAATTTCATGGCAGGTCACAAAGCAGATAAAGTAAATGGGCATGATTACGATTTACAGCAGCAAACAAAACTGGGCATGATTTATTGAGAGGGTGGGACACCTTACAATGTAATGGAAAGCAAATGAAGAATGCCACAAACTACAGCCTCAAAAATCCCCATAGAGTGTAATCAATAATCCTCTGGCACGGTTCAACAAAACTTGTACACAATAAGCTTCACAAATGTAGTGTATATTGCCACACACAAACATGCATGCTGATGTAGATGACTTATAAAAGTCTTTCATGCAGACATACCTTTTTGTAGCATTGCAGTCATGTGTTCTCCTAAAAGTTGTTTCTCAACGCAGCTAATAAGTGGTTTCCTGCACAATAATGAGGAGAAAAAAAAATTAGAAAATGTATCAGAAAGATGGAATAATTGCACACATAATCAAAGTATGACCTTTGATTCAAGAAAATGCCTTCAGTTGCACCTCCTGACCCTTCTGAACAGCAAATTCTACAGTCTAAGTCTTGTTGTTCATCAATGATTTATTGAAAGCTAATAAAAACTGGGATTATAACTAAAGCTCTAGGGTCATGTAGGAAGAAGTTGAGGGAGCTTAACGTGAATGTATTTCAAACAATGAAGTAAAGATAGTCCTTTGTACTGGAAATGTAAACAGTCAGTTGAGACCACGATGCACCATTTTTCTATAAATCAAATACATGCAAATACACCAGTGTACTACATATATTTTGAGGCCCCTAAAGGTATTGTATAATAGGTTCACCCTGTATTATGAGGTGTTATTTTTTATTGAAAGTGTAATGGAAAATGTGTCTATTTTGTATATGTGATTTGATTTTTGTCTCAGTGATATGTTATGATAACATAATTGAACATTTAAAAAACAAATTACTGAGTGCTCTGGTCGAGGTAGCTCATGATACGATCATTCTCCTCCTCCAACCGACGAGCCACATGGTGCAGGTACTCGGGTACCTGGAAACACATATCAACACACATATTCAGAGCATTTGCAGATAAGAAGCACATCCTTTGTATTAATTGTATGGCAGGTTACTGATGAATAAATTACAGATTCATTAATAGTCTCACTCACATCTCTCTCCTGCATCAGCCGTTGACCCTCTGTTGCATACAGACGATTGGTCTCAATCAAAAATCTCTCCTCAAAGGAATCTTTGTAAACCTTAAGAAAAGGTAAACAGTCGGGCGGTAAAAACAATGACATATACTCAGTCTATTTTCTACTGGTTAGTTTAGTAATAAACAGGTGATCAGGTACCTGTAGGTCTGACAGCATGCCCAGCAGGCTCCTGATCAGACTCCGGTCTACTGTCTCTCCATTTCGCTCAAGTTCTATCTGCTCCAAAATGCCATCTACTGTGCGCTTCTGAACTGCAGTGTCACTCACAATGTGGGTACGAAACAGTTCCAACCCAGTGTCCCTGCAACATATATACATAAAATCAGCCTCCTAAGTACACCTTAACAAACAGAATGATTTGCATAAACTGTAACTTTACCAAATGGAGGGGAGTAAGGAGTTCTGAAGCACATAGGTACGATCCAGGAAGAGAAAGATACTTCGGATCATTATCTGTAAAGAGAAAAAACTGTCTTTAAGTACACTTTCCTATTAGTGGAACAGTATTGATATCAATATCTGTCAAACATCAAACTTACCGTTTGCCTGCAGTGGTCCTGCCAGCAGCGATTCATTCGCTTCAGGAAGGAAAGGTTGTCCACAGACTCTGTGAGCTCCATGTTAAGGAAAAAGCTTCCATTCACTCATGTCACTTAACCAAAATTTTGAATGACCGTATTTAACAGCATTTCGTGGCTAGGCAGCATGAATGAACCCCTTGGTCTCACTTCTCGGCTCAAAAAGACTTGGTGTTCAAGCTGGGTGACACTAATGGTTTTAGTCTTATCTGTAATTAGCATGCCGAGGGTTTTATTATGGGAAAAAACAAAACTAATTCTATATTTTAAGTCCAGCCTGCCTAAAACAAAATCTAAAACACCTATTAAGCAACTAGAGGACATTAAATATGCTTAAATAAATTAAAGGTCTTATGATTGAATTGCTTATACCTTGAGACAATTTTGTTAATCAGTGACTTGTTGTTTTATCATACAATACATCAAGCATATTTACATCCCAACTAGTTGTACAGTATATTGATCTCTTGTGAGAAAACACTGCAACAACACCTGAGGTGTGACAGGAGAGCCCAGACTTCCTCAGTTGAGTGTTCAGGCTGGCTAACTGTCTTCTCCTACTATGAATCATGGGCTCCTTGATCTGAGTCTGAGAACAGGCAAAGTACAGTTTGTTTTACAAGGTAAGATACCTACTGTCAAGGATGTCTCTCTCTCATAATGCCACCTTGATTTAAATGGTAAGAACACAAAAATATGCATCCTATTTGTCCCAACATCAGTAAATGCTTCCACAGGTTCAACACATAACTTGCCTAATAGTTATGCACAAAAAAAAAAGGATATTCTCTAAACTGTTGGATCTGGGCCTGCACGTGATCTTCACAGACCTGCCGTAGCTGTTTGTACAGTGTGGGGGAGACTTTATACGAACAGAGGTTTTCTACCGCCTTCAAGATAGAGAGACAAGGAGAAGAGACAAACAGCAGAGTGAACACTTGTAATATGATTTCTTGATTTAAAAGAATCAGACAGTTGTTTTTGGTAATTTATTACAAATTATGAGCACTGTATATTATTATTATAATAACTTTTTTTTTATTTGGCCACTGGTTTCCATTCATTTTAGATAAGTTTGTAAATCCACTTTTGTTATGTGGAAATGTAGTTTTCAAATCAACATGCACATCAATGTACAGCGATATCACAGTAACAAACAAATAAAAGTAGAGATTCTGTTTATGATATGATAGATTACCTCTTATCTTTAGAAGTTTATTTTAACCCTGAGCTGAAATTAACCATTGGCAACTTCAAGTCTGTATTGTATGAGAGAAAAAAGAATCAGCAAACCTGATAGAGCTCTTCCAGATTGTACTTGATAGAAGTGCTGTTCTGAATGGCACCCACTGCATCTCGTAGCTTCAGCCACGTGTCCTCTGTATAGTTCTCAGCTAATTTTGGCCTGTCTGTTACAAAAAAAACAAACAGCAACAATGTTAATTTATACGCATTGAGAACCGCCAAACAAGCGAACAGGAATTCATTGATCCAAATGAAACAATATTAGCATTTGGATAGAACATGATAAGTTGCACGTTTGGAAACCATCAGCTCTGATAGATTATGATCCAGAGCCATTTTTCATATGCCTCTATCAAATGTTTAAAGTGGAAAAAAATAAGTTTCTACAAGTAATTTCTTACTTAACTCCTCAAAAACATCTGCAATAGGCAGTATTGAATATATCTTGATTAAAAATGCAAATGGATACATGGTAATATTAGTTTTCATGGTCATTATTGCGATAACCAACAATGAACTAAGGAGTAGCTCCAACACCACACACTTTGGACTCACAAGTAAGAAAGTAAATACACATTTTTCATGAAAATTTGGGTTATAGAGATTTATTTCGAGACTTTTCACTGAGTTATTCCAACTCTGGTTTCTTTAAATAGTAAATAAGTTGGACAGTTATTATTCTGAAGAAGTTTGCACATATGTAGAGAATGCTTACAGTTGTACATTTTTTCATTAAAAAAGACTTTTTAGTCTTTGTAACCAATAAAATATGATTTATTAGTATGTGATGCATATCAGCACATGCCTGGCTGCTTAGCTGCCTATATGAAAGGTTACTGCATGTTATAACCAAGGATTGTAGCTCTGCAGTGGAATCAATCATTTTCATTACCTGATAAACTATATATATATATATATATATATATATATATATATATATATATTTGTTTATCTTTTAAATAAACATCCCCTCTATAAAGTGTGAAAGATAATGGAAGCCTATCACAAGTTGTCAAGTGATTAACTTGATGAACAGTTATTAATTTAAACATTTAAAACAGGTAAAGTAAAGAACTTTTTGGACTCAATACTGTAACCAGTATATGTTTATTTTATGAATTTGTGAAGTGAATAAAAGGACTGACAAAATAATAATCACCCATTGATTAATCGTGTCAGTACATATACACTGTTATAAATTACATTAGTCTTTATTAACCTAAGACCTGAAGTAGGCTACTTAACATATTGGGAATGTTTGGGATTTATAATACACACTCAGGTGTGTTATTTGCAATATGAGACAATACCATATGCTCATTTAATACAATCAGTTATATTTATATAACAAAAGCACAAAAAGCAACAAAAATATCATTTGACAATTTTACTACTGAGCTCTTCCAGACATTAAATATTTTTATTTTTTTTTAAATAAAAAGAATAAATGTAAAGTGGGAAATTAAAAATAAAGTTGTACTTTATAGATGACGATATGTATCAATATTTACACTGTTATAAATTATATTGGTCTTTATTAACCTAAGACCTGAAGTAGGCTGACGTTAAGGAGGATGCATGTGTGTGCCCATGTAAATTATATTACTATATATTTGCGCTCCCCCCTTTTAATTTTCTATAAATGTATTTGTTGATTTAATTTATTATTACTCTCGTATTTTTGTATTATTATTGGGTTTTTTTTGTTATGTGTGACTTTTTTTTACTCTATTCTTTCTTTTTATTATTATTATTATTATTATTATTAT
>CAKAOH010000517.1:0-19842 GCA_916701665.1 Sebastiscus tertius | reverse complement strand
GGGTAGGATATTATCAGTCCAAACATGTTTGTGCAGTGGATTGTCAGAGTTGTATTAACAAAATTCAGAAATAAACTCTGTTTAAAAAAATAAATAAATATTGTAGCTGGTAAAGGTGGAGCTGATTTCAACCACTTTATATACTGCTGAGTTGCCTAATCCATAGTTATACATCAGAATGTATTGGTTGATTTGTATTTTTGTATTAATATTATAAGTCTGCAAAGTAACTAGTAACTAATGTTGTCAAATAAATGTAGTGGAATAGAAGTATAAAGTAGTGTAAAATGGAAATATTCAAGTACAAGTACACATTAATGCACCAATAATTATGTACTCACTCTAAACATTTAACTTGTGAGTCATAAGTAAAATAAAGTGCATCACTACCACTAAAATGCAGTGGTGGAAGAAGTATTCAGAATTTACCACAGTGTAGAAATACTCTATTACAAGTGACAGTGCTGCGTTCAAAATCTTACTTATGTTAAAGTACTGGTTTCAAAATGTACTTTCAGTACTCATTATGCACAATGTTCCATTTCAGAATAATATTTAGATCACTGTATTATAATTATTGATGCATTAATGTGTACATCATTTTAATCTGCAGGACAGATAATAATGCATACAGTGCACTTTGGTGGACTAAGCTACTAAGCTTCTGCACTATATTCACTTTTTTAATAGTCCTATATCACAGCTGTTACCCTGCACTATATTCAGTTTTAACAGTTTTTCTTCATCTCTTTGTATTTTTATATCTGGTATATTTTTTTGTACTTTGTATTTTGCACTACTAACTTTTTTACTGCCTTTTTACTAACATGTTTTGCACTATGGAACTGTGATGCTGGAAACTTTAATTTCCCTCGGGATCAATAAAGTTACTATCTATCTATCAATCTATCTAATATTTGCTCTTGCAACACTCAGAAATGTTTTGACACCCTCCACTACATATGAGTGAACAAACCTGTGTTAATTTGCACTAAAATTGTAGGCATATTCATTGAAATTGTGTTGTTTTTTTTGTGATTGAGGTATTCATTTATTTTGTCTTATCTTTTATTTTTTTTGTTTTCTTTGTTAGATTAGTGAAATACATGAAATGTCATGAAATTCTGAATAAACATTTCATTGTATAATTTAATTATTAATATTGTTAGTCTATCTGTATGTGTATATGTCTATATGTTAAATTCAATAAAAATATTGTTTTAAAATTAAAAAAAATTGTAGGCATATTGATCTATTATTGATTATTTTTGGTCGAAATGTGATGAAGAGTCTAACCACTCTGTTCCTTGCTGAGAGGCTCTTGAACGCACCCTGCATCACCTGCAGCCAGCAGCAGCTCAGTGCAAATGGGCGGCGTTTTATATCCTGGACGAGGAAGACCTAACGCAACCATTCAAGCTGTATATTCCTCTTGTCGTTGCAGCATCATGGCTGTATTAATGTCTGACTGTACATGTCTGTCGTGGCGGCTGTTATTGGAGTAGTGAGGCCCGCCTGTGTGTGTGTGGAGCTCCGGCCTGCCGTCCTTACAGCGCTGTGTGCAGCGGTACGTATGCTCTCCAACGTCAACAGATAACCAGGAGACACCAGGGAGGAACCAGGAGGAACCAGGCAGGGAGAGCAGCATCTCCAGGGAGGAACCGGGAGGAACAGGGAGGGAGGCCGGGTACAAACTAGCTGTTTTTAATCTTTCTACGGACCGACACCCAGTGAGACACATTATCAATCAGCCCTTCTGAAGCCACGTTGAACATCCAGCTCAGCGTTAACTAGCCTGCTAGCATCACTGTCTCTTTAAACTAACGTTAGCTTAGCCAGCTACCTAGTTTCTGGAATAGCTACCTAGCTAGCCCAGAAGCTAGGTAGCTAGCTCAGAAGCTAGGTAGCTAGCCCAGAAGCTAGGTAGCTAGCCCAGAAGCTAGGTAGCTAGCCCAGAAGCTAGGTAGCTAGCCTAGAAGCTAGGTAGCTAGCCTAGAAGCGAGGCAGCTAGCCAAGAAGCTACCTAGCTAGCCTGGAAGCTAGGTGGCTAGCCTATAAGCTAGTTAGCTACTCAAGAAGCTAACTAGGTAACCCAGAAGCTACCTAGCTTCTGGGTTACTTAGCTATACTAAAAGCTAGGCTAGCTACCTAGCCCAGAAGCTACCTAGCTAGCCCAGGAGCAAGGTAGCTTCTGGGCTAGCTAGGTAGTTTTTAGGCTAGCTACCTAGCCCAGAAGCTAGCTAGGTAGCCAAGAAGCTAGGTGGCTAGCCTAGAAGCTAACTAGGTAGCCCAGAAGCTAGGTGGCTGGCCTAGAAGCTAACTAGGTAGCCCAGAAGCTAGGTGGCTGGCCTAGAAGCTAACTAGGTAGCCCAGAAGCTAGGTGGCTAGCCTAGAAGCTAACTAGTATAATATTTTGCTACTGCTGTTAGTTAGCCTTCATGGCAGAGTAAATTCTGTTTCTTCTTTCAAATCACGCCTCTAAAACCTACCTTTACAGGAAGGCATTTTTATTAGCAATCCCTAGTTTTAAATTTCATTATTATTGACTTTTTGTACAGAAGTTTTATGTTCAACATTTTATTTTTTAGCCTACGTTTTTATGTTTTTATTCTGTATTGTTTTTATCTTGATGTTTGCACTATTTTACCTTATGTAAAGCACTGTGTAACTATGTTTGGAAAGGTGTTATACAAATAAAGTTTATTATTATTATTATATTATTATTATGGGTTTGCCATAATAATGGGTCTTTAGCTGTCACCACTAACAACGTTACATGAGAGTGTTAGCTAATGTTTACCAGGACTGTTGAACATAAACTCTTAACTAGACACAATATGAAGACTGACTAAGAAAGAGGACTGATTCAAGACATCACACATGACATTTTGCTAGCTAACGTTATACAATAGTAGGGAAGGAGCTAAGTTACCACAACAGGGCAGACATTAAAGATATCTTTTAACATGTATGGCTGTGAAAAGAAGCACTCCAGTAATTTGATATTAATCAATTATATGTATGACCATGGGAGCTAGGCCATAAGCAGTGCCCAGCCCAAAGACTCTACTTGCATTACAGGGCAAGAAAGAACAAAATAAAAGGGAACGCAAAACACACGATGCAGTATATATCCATGTGTCAGAACATATAAGATTAACTTATTAAACACACAACACTTTCATATGTTGATGGTCAGTCCTTATTGCTAAGTCATATGCCTAATATAGAAACATGTATTGTAATCTACAGTCATTGCTAAAGGCTCAATGCCAGATCTTAACTGAGCACAAACAGACTTCTGTGCGCTGTTGAGGTTATGTAAGTAAGTAAGTAAGTAAAGCTTTATTTATATAGCACCTTTTTAAAACACACCGTTACAAAGTGCTTCATGAAACATCAAACAATGATGAAAACAAGGAAAAATTACAATATGAAACACAGAAACAATGAGAAACAGATCAAACAAAAACAAACACACATGTGGATGAGGTCTATAGAAAGGCTTGCCTATAGAGATGGGTTTTTATGAGATACTTAAAACAGTCCAGAGATTCAGCAGCTCTATTAGATTTGGGGAGGTGATTCCAGAGAGTTGGGATATGTAGAAGGATGCCAACAACTCTATTTCATTTTGATAATTAGTCAATTAATTGTTTTGATCTATGAAATGTCAGAAAATTGTGAGAAATGTTTGCCACAATTTTCCAGAGCTCCAAGATAATGTTTTGCCCAACCAACACTTAAGATTAAACCTTAACATATTGGGAATGTTTGATATTTATAATACACACTCATGTGTGTTATTATTCAGAAGTAAATCAGTCACAAATGAGCAAAAGTCTGTCTAAAAGTAGGTGTGAATATCACAAGTTTCCTCACGATACAATATTATATTGATTCTTTGGACAACCATACGATATTTGCTAGTATCACAAATTCTGCCACGATACAATTTTGATTCGATTCAGGGCCCGTGATCAATATGAGACGATATCATATGCTCATTTAACACAATCAGTTATATTTATATCAACTATTTAAAAAAACACTAAAAGAGCATTACTTAGGAAGAAACTATAGTAATGAATAAGTATTCTTTGGTGTGTAAGGGTATTATGGGCATTCCATGTTAAATGATGATATTTTTCTGTTAGATCATGACAGACTTTTTAAATAAAAAGAATAAATATAAAGTGAGAAATTAAAAATAAAGTTGTACTTTATAGATGACGATATGTATCAATATTTTCCACTTTGAATCAGTGATATTGGATCGTTGATCGTTGAATCGATATATCAATCCAGATTGACGTATCGTTACACCCATACCTAAAAGTAGAATACATCCAGAGCTTGTTGTGAATGAGGGACACGCCCATGCCTCAGAATATCCTATTCATCAATACTTATATTGCCAGTGACTTAATAATGTATCACAAGAAAATGTTATGCAGTATACTGTGATTTTGATTATTTAATTTGTCTACAGTTTTGTTGATGCCTGTCTGTTTTTCATCATCTAGTGTAGATGCCTTGGCTGAGATGAGTGTGAAGGCTTTTGAGCTAGTCCCCGCTGTGGAGCGAGACCTCCTCATGGGCGACAAGGCTCGCATCAACATCGAGTGCATTGAATGCTGTGGAAAACACTTGTACATGGGCACCAATGACTGCTTCATCCACCACTTCCTGCTGGACGAGGTCACTTCCTCCAAAGGGAAACTGACTTACTCGGCTCAGAAGCTACTGCACAAATATCTGGGCCTCAAGAAACCAGTTGCTGAGCTGCGAGCTGCCTCCGCTTTGGAACGTCTGATAGTGCTTTGCGATGGAATAGTCTTCCTGGTCGACATGGTGACACTGGAGACCGTGCCCTCGGCGGCAGGAGGTGGAGCCAAGATCAGAGGTGTATCAGCGTTCTGCATTAATGAGAACCCGGTGAACGGTGATCCGTTCTGTGTGGAAATGGGTGTGCTCTCCTCCAAGCGGCGGACCGTGCAGATTTACATGGTGTATGAGGACAGAGTGCAGCTGGTCAAAGAGGTGACCACTCCAGAGCAACCCTCTGCCATCAGTGTTGATGGTTACTTCTTGTGCCTGGCCCTCGCCACACAGTACATGATTCTGAACTACAACACAGGAGCCTCCCAAGACCTCTTCCCTTACAACAGTGAAGAGAGGAGACCCATTGTGAAGAGGATCGGCAGGGAGGAGTTCCTCTTGGCAGCACCTGGTGGTCTGGGTAAGTCAGGACAAAAACACGGTACCTGCAGAAAAGTCTTTAAAAGCATCGAGTTCAGTTCCCTTAAAAAAAAAAAAAAATCTTAAATCTTAAAAGTAATTTACAAAGGCTATGAATATTCTTTCTTGGTATGTGTTTGTGGGCTGTCGGGAAATGTTATTATAGAGACATTATCTATGAACTACAAGTGAGACTGATGCTACAGTGGAATGTGCATGCACTCTACTCATAATGGGCAAGTATCAGTTTTAGCAGAAACTTTAATTTATTAATTCATTTTTAATTGGTTAATCATCCATCAGTTTTCTACCATTTATCTGCGTACAGGTCACATTTATGGATTCATTATTTTACTAGGAATTATAGTTTTTTACAGCTGGGAACTACAGATGAAAATGTGATATAAATGACCATACATTAATTTACTTGATAAATAATTGTAGGCCTTATTGTCCTTAATGTCTTTTATAAAGTCTTACATTTTGTGAACACTGCAGAAATCAAAGCATTGTCAGTTTTTCTTGAAGTTGATTGTGTACCCATTTTTTACATTTTCATGTGATTCAATGGTTTCAGCTAACCTAACTAACTTTTATGACACTTACATTTATTGTTTATTAGATCAACTAACAGTATTTATCAAGTAGTCTATGAATTGTCTAAACAAGCTAGCTTTCATAATTCTCACAGCTTGTGTGCATCTGCTTTTACGTTTTTGAAAAGTTATGAGTATTTATTGACTAGGAGTGTTTACATGACATATCCCTGGTGATCTTTAAACCTGTCTGTCCACATCTCTCTCCAGGAATGTTTGCCAATGCAGAAGGGGTTTCTCAGCGGGCTCCAGTCAACTGGTCAGAGAGCGTGATTGGTGCTGCTGTGTGTTTTCCGTACGTGGTGGCTTTGGATGAAAGCTTCATCACCATCCACAGCATGTTGGACCAACAGCTAAAACAGACCCTTTCATTCAGGGATGGACACATTCTACAAGACTTTGAAGGTATCCTCACTTATTGGTTTCTCAAGGATTTTCAACCCATGTTGCCTAATGCAACTAACTATTTAACTGAAATGATGTAAGAATAAGATGAAGAACTGATATATAAAGTATCACCTGACAGGAGCATTATGTTAACTGCATTAGAGCCCACCTGAGGCCTATACTACGAAGCGAGTTCAACATACCCAGGGTATCTTCTCGTTATCTAGCTTAACTAACCTTAACAAACGAGATCTCGCTAAACGGTCCTACGAAGGTGGTTATCAACTTGGTAAATCAATCCAGGGTTTCTCAGTCTGGCTATGAGTGCGTTCACATGAACGGGGCGGTGTTGGTAGCATATGACCAATCGCAGACATGGACAAGTCCACAGACTTGCAGACAGACAGGCAGAGCGGCACATTTTATAAAGGAAGAGTAATATTAGACAAATACGAAGAAGTTAAACACATAATCCAGTCTAAAAATAACACAGTTGAAGCTGCCAAATGCAGCAAGGACAGTTGGCAAAAGAAAAAAAAAATTCCCAATGTGTGAATGCGTAATTTAACAAAAAGTCGGATATAGTCGTCTAGATATAAATAGCTTTTAGAAGTGTAATGGATGAATCGATTACACTTCCTTATGCCCTTTAACAAAGATGTGGCGTGTATGACTATTTCAGCCTTCTTTCAGCTGCGTCCCAGTCTTCGGCGGTGTGAAACGGACTCAAGAACAAGTAAAATTAATAAATATAAAAACATAATTCAAAGCGGTAAACACCCACAGCATACAGCCAGCTGTCCTTCCTGCATTTGTCAGTTTAAACTGTTGTTTTTAGCCTGGATTATGACTTAAACTTCTTCATATGTGTGCAATATTATCATAGGATCTGCGCACTGAGCTCTTATTGGTCAGTAGAAAACCCAGGCCCCTGGTGTCCTGCCTCCTGCAGGTGTACTCAGTAACATATATCAACCATGTTACCATTTATGACATTTTTTATATACCTGGTTTTACAAGAATACTCCCCCGATTTAGCATTGCACTCCTATAACACTGTCTGTATCACTATGGACAGTTTCAAACAAAAGTATCAGACTTTGTGCAGCTCCCTCTGGAGCCCAAAAAGCCTTTATACATGCTGCTTTCCACATATACAGTAGTACTCCACAAGACCTGTCAACAGACTTGTGTAAAATCGGTAGAGCTTGATTTGTCCATCCGATATAGATAATGGAGAATGAAGTGAAATCATGTCTCTTTTAACTGTCATGTGCTTCCTTGTTGTACACAGAGCTATGAAAAATGGAAGTGGAAAAACAGCCCTCTTATTAAATAGTCCAGGGTTGGAAAGAGTCTGCTTTGACTTGCTGGACTGAGAAACCAAAACCTTTTAGCAGAAAGAGTCTGAAAGCCGGGTAGAGCTGTACACTGGAGTCCTAATGGGATCTGGAGCACTAGCAATCTTTTCCTATTACAGAGAATCTTTCTGTTGAACAACTGATAAGCAACTCAAGCTGTACTCATGAAGCAGCTAAAGACGTTTTAAAGGTGTAAGCCACAGGATTAAATTTAAGCAATTAATTAAGTTTGCTTGTTGTATATGAACAAGCCACTTGGGATATCACTATGCATATCAGTGGCTGTTTGAGAGTGTTAAAGTTCTGATCTATGAGCGTTGTGTGTTTTAGGAAAGGTCATTCTGGCCTCCACTAAGGCAGTGTATGTCCTGGTACCCCTGCCGCTGGAGAGACAGATCCAGGATTTGCTGGCCAGTCACCGAGTGGAGGAGGCGCTCATCCTCACAGAGGGAGCACAGCAAAATATTCCCAAAGACAAGTTCCAGGTAACAAACAGTGTGTTGTTTTGCCTTAATGGCTGAAATATGTCGAAAAGATGGTGTTATGTGTGATTCATCGACCATTCAATGATACTGGCCTCACTAATAATCAATGATAATATGATAACTTTGCCTAGGCTGAGATCTTTTATTTAAACTATTACATTACTGACAGTATTTTTCTAAATTGTCTCATATATTGTCTCATATATTGTCTCATATATTGTCACTTTCTGCACGTACAGATTTTGCACAAAAGAATCTTTCAGCAGGCGGGTTTCATACAGTTTGGCCAACTTGAGTTTCTAGAAGCGAAAGAACACTTCAGGTAAGAGTCGGAGTCGGTGTTACGTTGTTTATTAAACTGCTCTGTTTTTTCATGGGATTAAACTGTGTGTGGCTAAAGTCTACCAAGTGCCTCAGGCCAAAAGTTTTTTTGCAGTTTAACTGATATTACTGACCCCACAAACCAGTCCATGTTGAGCTTTGTCACTGTTGGAATTAATTGTTACACCTTCAACAGCAATCAACTCATCCCATTCATATTTTCCAAATTCCAATCTTTCTGTCTTTTCATAACCTGTTAATTCATTATGACTTAAGCTTTTCCTCCAAGGCAAAAACCTTTTGCAGAACACATAATCTATCTTGGAACCCTTATTTCACTGAACAACTGAATTTGGTTTATGTGACCAAAGTTGTTACCCTAACCCCCACTTTAGTGAGATCATTTAGTTCCCAATCTTTGTGATTACATTACAACTTTATAATTTTATAAATCCCTCTGCCAAGGAGGTTATGTTTCCAGTCTGGTGTGTTTTCCTGTTTGAATTTGTTTTTATTTTTGTTGTGGATCTGGATCCACTTCAGTAATTTTAAAATGTAATTATCTATCAATAAATTATTATTACTTCAACAAATGTTGAAGAGTGTGCAGCTATGAGGTGTCGTGTACGTTCCATGACAGCTTTCTACTTCCTCCAGTTTCTGGCTTTCAGTTCTTGATTGCTCATCTCAGTAGCACTTTTCTTTCTGCTACCTTTTTATATTTGCAGGAAGGGTCAGCTGGATGTGCGGGAGTTGATATCTCTCTACCCACTGCTGCTGCCAGCTTCCTCTTCATTCACACGCTGCCACCCTCCTCTCCACGAGTTTGCAGATCTCAACCACCTGGCACAGGGCGACCAGGAGAAAGTGCTGCGATGCAAGAAATTCCTTATCAGTTATTTGGGAGAGGTAAATGGAGAAAAAGAAAATACATCATTTTGCAGTGAGTTCACTTGCCAGAAGTCCTTGTATTACTTTATATACGTATAACATAATGTTTTTCTTCATCTCCACACACAGGTACGAAGCACAGAGGTGGCCAACGGCTGTAGAGAGGACGTGGACACCGCACTGTTAAAGCTGTATGCTGAACAGGATCATGACAGCCTTCTAGACCTGCTAGCTTCAGACAATGCCTGCCTACTAGCAGACAGCGTCCCATGGCTGGAGAAATATCACAAGTGTGTATATTATCAGTTTTGGTTTTGAGAATAAGTTAATATAAATGATCACATATGAAAAACACACAGACGATGTTATAGTTTCAAGAGCCTTCACATTCTGTTAAAGCGCTATTATGATTGGACACAAAAATACAATTAATCTGAAACAGCATCCACACATTTTAAAATTGTGGCTACACTGCTTGATAAAGAGTGTTTAGGGTAAATTGGTAGTCTCCATTTGATCTGGTCATATCATGCTTAAAATTTGTAATTAGCAGAAAAATTGCGGACACTGTGGGAAATCAGTATATTTGCAATTTCCTACAGGGACTGACTGAGATGGGGCTTTGTTGGGTAAATACTCGCTGTTAATTACAACCCTGATAAAGCTGTAATACTGTGTCCGCTTTAGTAAAGCCAATTTAATTACTTTGTACAAAAACAGATTAGTAAGGGAGAGGCTTTGCTTCATTCAGTGTTTTTTCCGCCTCTTTTAGATATTTTGCACTCGGGCTGCTCTATCATTATAATGGTCAGGATTCAGCAGCACTTCAGGTATGTACGTCTAAAATGTGTATATTATTGGTTCTCACAGAATCAGCACCAACATAATGTTTTAAGTATTTAACATATTCCTTCTTTATTTTTTCTGACAGTTGTGGATTCGAGTGGTAGACGGGGATCTGCAGGACTCCACAAGATCTGACCTTTACGAGTACATCGTGGACTTTCTCCTCACCTGCTCCAACCTGGATCTTGTGTGGAAGTATGCAGACTGGGCCTTGCGGAAGAATCCCACCGTAGGTTACCAGGACCTTAAACTACCTCAAAAATGTCACTGTGCTGGCAAGATCCTTTGTTCCGGTCAACTTAACGTAAAACAGTTGCATTCAGTTTCATTGAGTTGAACAGAAACAAAACTGCAAATAGGCCAGAGTTCGCCTAGAGGAACCAACAATATAGACATTACATTCAGAGTACACAACAAATTCAAATACACAGTACAACAAATAAATAACACCATAAAGAGCTATGTGAAACTTGATTAACAGTTGAAAGATGCTACATCTAAAAAACCCATCTAAAAGTGTTCATTAAAGATCTGACTGCTGAGATGTGATCCGTCACTTTCCAGTGCTTACAAGCCATTTCTTCAGTTCCTTATTGAATAAAAGGAAGTTCTTATTGAGCTCCCATATACCAGCATACCACTCCATTCATGTGTGGCTAAAAAGCAGATAGACTAAATGTGCTTTTTTTGCAGTTCAATGTCTTTTTTGTAATGCTGTGGGTTGTCGAGTATTTTATATTCTGCATGCTTTCTCCTCCATGCCAGATTATTTTCACATAATTTTATGGCATAATGTTCTCATATATTGCATAAAGTGTTAGAGGTATTGTGGTAACCTATCTTTTTTTTTTTTGTTCATAGATAGGTGTCCACATCTTTACTAAGAGGCCTGACAGTAAAGAGCTGTCACAACTGAACCCTGATGATGTCATCACTTACCTGGGAAAGCACAGCCAGGCGCTGCTTCTCTACCTGGAGCACCTGGTGCTGGAGAGAAGGATAAAGGTACAATACAAATATCAGCTGTGGCTTTGTGGTGAGAGAGAACTGGGAGACCCTGGTTCAGTCTTGTTGTCAGCAAGAGGTTGGCTCTGTTGAAGTGTCCTTGAGCGATTCACACCAACCGTGCTCACCCAGAGACACTGTGTGGTAGCTGTTCTAAACACTAACCTTCCTGCAGGGTAGCAAGCATCATTAGAGGAATTTCCCTGCAGTATCGGTTCGCCAAAGTACTAGAGTGAATTCTTATTCTGGATATATTTACATCGACTGCAACAGACTCACTGTTGACCACATTCTAAATGTGAGTCTGGTCACATGAGACGGCGACTCAGTGGTTCACACTTTCCCTTGACTTCCTCCTGCAATCCTGACCTGTGAGCTACATTGCCTTTTAGGGTGCTTTCACAAGCCACAGTCCGTTTGGCTAATCCGAATCAATGAAATTGATACTTTTGGTTCGTTTTCTATTTAGTATGATTCGGTTTCACACTCACTTCTGCAGAAGTCCAAGTCAGTCCTCTTCCACTCACGTTAACCTGTCGTTTACCTGTGTCCGTCTCAACAATTGCCTGCACAGGCAGCTTGCGTTTTGGTTTCGCTTGGAGATCACCTCTCGGTGTCGGATCGATTGTTTTGGTCCGCACCAGAGTACGATCACTGCGTTCACAACTGCCCAAACAAACTGCACCAGAGTTTGATTAAAGTGGACTAAATATTGCTTGTGAAAGCGCCTGGCTCCTCCCAGGAGTCCTGCAACATTAGTACTTGAAAAAGTGGATGGATGAATGTTTGCAAGAGTTTTTAAAACTTAATTTAACCAAGATAATTTCAGAGTGCTCTGCTCACATAATTACACAGATTCACACTGAGAGGCTGCCAAGTACAACCACAGTCTGATCTGTTGGTTACTGAGATGCTCCGCAGTAGTAGATGGGGAATAACAGCTTTTCTCAGTAGTTGTTATGAAGGCGAATCCTATTAGTATCCAACGTCAAACACTGTCTTTCTTTTTTTATGTTTATGTTGTGTGATTTAGTTTTGAGACTCTTTAATAACCGTTCATATTAGGGTAATTAGAAAAATGCTGCTTAATCAAGTTAATATCTGAATATGAATCTGAATAATTTGCAATCAATGTGAACGGTCTTTGTAGGATAACTGTTTCTGGTATTTTATTACCTCCTAATGGAAAGTTTATTGCATTCAGATTGTTTTCTTCCATGTGTGTGAATGCAGAAAGAAAAGTTCCACACACACCTGGTTGTGTTGTACCTGGAGAGGGTCTTGTCACTGCTGTCGGAGTCGCCAACAGATGAAGAGCAGATCACCAGAGCTAGAGAGAAGCTCCAAGCTCTGCTCAGGGAGTCCGACCTATACCGTGCTCAGTTTCTTTTAGGTGAGTCACAGGTCTAAAGTACACTACACTTGAATATTTAATTTTTAAGATGGATCTTTCCATTTTTGTGTAAACTTTTGGTGGATGCTATTTTGCAGTTTAACCAGCGCTTTGACGATTGAAGTGATTTAGTTGTAATGACATTTAGCTTGTTATAGTACGACCAATAACTGTCGTCTTAGACTTAACACACATTGTATGACAGATTGTAGCAGCATAAATGCAGTGCAAACTTCGTGCAGCCCTGTGTGAAAAGGTGACTGGACAATCTTTGATAGCAAGGTCTGATTCTTCAAAGTCCCAAAGAGAGATAATTATGCAGGTTTTCACCCTTAATGTTTCATGTCCTTCTGCTCTGTTTAGGTAAGATGGAGAACTGTGAACAACTGCTGCTAGAGCGTGCAACACTACATGGAAAACTGGAGGAGCATGACAAAGCACTTCATATATTGGTGCACAAGCTGAAAGACTTCCCGTCTGCTGAGGCCTTCTGTATATGGGCCTCTTCTTGTCGGGATTCTGCTTACCGACAGCAGCTATTTCACCTGCTCTTGGGGGTGTATCTAGACGGGAACCTTCCTGGAAAATCCCAGACTGCAGCAGGAGGCGGAGACCTGGAGATGGCGGCAGTGGACCTCCTAAATCGGCACGGCGAGGTGTTCGATGCAGTTCGTGTCCTGCGCATGCTCCCTGAGGGCTGGTCACTGCAGCTGCTGCGGCCCTTTCTGGGCCGAGCCATCAGGGCCAGTATGCATGGCTGCCGCACCTCCCAGATTGCTCTGGGGCTAGCCCGCTCTGAAAACCTTCAACTGCTGCATGACAGGGTGAGAAACGCACAACATAACACAAACACATGCAAATTAGTTAAATAAGTAAATAGTTTCTTCTTCCCCTGAGTGCTATACTCGTTTAATGTGTTGCTTTAATGGGTACGACACCATCATTTATTAGATTATGATTTTTGATTTGTTACCAAGTTTGTTATTTAAAGGATAAGACTGCATTAGTTTCAGAAAGGGTTGACAGCAATAATACTGATAAGATACTTGTTTTAAAGGTATTGGCATTTCCCTCAATACTTCTCCAGTAAACCAATTAAATAATGAAATAGGGCTGCAACTAACTATTATTTTCATTGTCGATTAATCTGTTGATTATTTTCTTGATTAATAGAGTAGTTGTTTGGTCTATAAAATGTCAGAAAATGTCGATCAGTGTTTCCCAAAGCCCAAGATGACCTCCTCAAATGTCTTGTTTTGTCCACCTGGAATCAGAGAGTTTTGAGAGTATTTTTTTCTTTTTAATTTTCTAATTAAATAGTTGACAACTAATTGATTAATTGTTGCAGCGCTCAACTGTAGAGTTCAAGTAGAGCTGCATAGATTAGTTGTTTAATCGATCGTCCGGAAATTGATCTGCAATTTTCCTTTATTAACGGTTTTAGTCATTTTTCCAAACAAAAATGACAAACATTTGCTGGTTCCAGATTACATTTTTTGATGCTTTTCGTTGTCATATATAATAGTAAACTGAATATATTTGCGTTTTGGACTGTTGGTTGCATGAAACAAGACATTTGAATGCATTTCCATGGGCATGGGCAACCATTTACATTTAGTATTACCACATGCTAGCGAGTTAGCATATATTGTCTTACTCATATAATTAATTATTCCATTTTTTGGGGGGGAATTTTGTGTTTAGTGTTATCTTTATTCTCATTACTGCGTTAAGTCATTGTAACTTTACTTTTGTGTATTTTCTCCTCAGTTGAAAGACCGGAAGAAACCAATTTTTGTATCTGAAAAGAAAGGATGCCACCTGTGCCACAACACCTTCAGTGAGCCTGACGTTGTGTGTCTGCCAGGTGGAGTGCCTGTCCACACTCACTGTGTCGCCCAGAGAGTAAGAGACTCTCCCACTAAGAGACAGTTAACTAATAGCAGTAACCATACGTGAGACTTGACCCTTCAAACTGTCATGTGATCTGTGATCAGAGGCACCAAAGTAAAGCAGGACATGCTGACGACTGTGGGGATGACAAAAAGCACAGAACACCCTTTGCCGTAGTAGAGTCTGCTATGGAGTTGATGAGAAACACAAAAGAAAGCTGTGCACGTGTGTATGCGTGTGAGAGTGCAAGGGAGAGACAGATGATGTCATCTATTTATTCCTGTGCCACAATTATACCACACTGACTCAGACTGCAAGTCTTTAATAGAAGTTCGGCCCTGTTCAGACCTGGTATTAACATGCATCCACGGTGGTCCGATCACAAGTGGACCCAAGACACATTGAGATCTGATCGCACAGGCCACATTCGGAGGTGGTTTGGGCCACATATGGCCAAATCCTATTAGTAGCGTGAACATGAATGTATCCTGGTCTGTGTGTGGGAATGTTTTTTTGTTACTCACCAAGAAAGGGTATCCACAACAGCTGGTAAGATGATGGAATGACTTATTTTGCGATGGAGGTAATCCTTCGGTTGTTGGAGGGGGCAGTGATGGGGATCTGAGAGCCATCCACAATCTCCCGCAGTATGTCCCCTCGAGGCCAAGTAATAAATTGGCACTGAAGTGTGTGCGTAGCCAACACGTTCTTATCCCAACTCTTTGCGAGAACTCTTTGTGAGACCCCTCGGCGTCACTTTTCGCCCGCAGTAAAAACATGCTGAATGTTGTTAATTAAACAAAAACACTTGCTTAGGATCAGGCAACAAAACAACTTAGTTAGGTTTAGGAAAAAACATTGTTTGGCTTAAAACTACTACGTTACTAAAGTGAAAATGTGACATGACGTTGTTAACATGGGACACGAACGATCAGCTGATAGTAAAGCGTCAGTATTTGACGCCGTGGGAATGAGAACGGGCTGGTATAGTGCGACAAACCTCCCTAACACATTTTGACACTGTTAATTTGTATTGTTAAAAACAACAACACATTTGTTGTCTTTTCAAACGGAAATGATGTACGTGTTTATTTGCATATAGAGCGGGAAAGTGAGATCTGATCAAGTGGTCGCTGGAGACGCATCCTAATGCCAGGTGAGAAGTGACGGGTTAGAGCCGTCCACTTGTGATCAGATCACCCAAGATGCGTGTTAATTCCAGGTCTGAACAGGGCCTACAACAACAGCTAAGTCACCCGGCCCTTTAATCCATTTAAACAGAGAGTTGATTAAAGACACGCTCCTGTGATTATCTGTGGGTTCAGTGCCGTACCGGTCATCGTCTTCGCTTGAACAGTTTAAAACTGAATTTGACAAACTGCTTGAACTACAGAACACACAATATTTGAATCCTGTTACAAATATTTCTGAAGCATGCATGGTATTACCACTCTTACAGTTCTGGTCTAATCACCTCATATGGTTATTGTATTGATATTGTCCTAACTTGCACATTGCAGTGTTGGGTTTTAATGTGAAATACTACAAAGACTCACCAGTACTGATGGAAACTGAGTCTTTTGTCTGTCTGTTACTCTCTGGGATCTGGTCGCACTGCTGCTTTATTTTCCCCTCAGCTATAAGGGCACTGGATGTTGTATTCACAGTAATTCAGTTCAACCGTTTGATCCAAACCTGTCAGTCACCATGGTTAGAAACCTCGTGTCAATGTGTCGTCTGTGGAGCAACAACAGTGTAAAACACTACATGAAATCTTACAGGGCTTCACTACTCATCAATATGTGTAACTCAATACTCAAACTGCATCAAGGACCAATCAGATTGACCCTCTAAAACTTGCACAAATCAAATAATCTTTACTGATATGTCAGTAGACACATTGTGAAGCGTGACAGCAAATGTTATGGCTCAGATATAAGTGGCAGAAAATGTTGAGTATCATCAAATCATGTGAAATCAAGACAATTTTGTCTGGTTTTGAGTAACAAATGAATAAATCAGGAGGGATCTTCTCCGCTCGCCTGCTGTCAGATACATTTTGCTTATTTGGCTAGGGAACATACAGTGATAAAGATATTTAAATACGATCAAAACAAAACAAAGGTCAGTCAATGGCATTACCTAAATTATTAGTTATTCTGATATTAAATTTGAGCAAGGAGTGAATTTGTTCAAAACATTTTCAATGTGAATACTGTGAGATAATTGTAATTCAACTCCATTATTTGACCACAAGATAGCAGTAAAGTGTTTAAAACAAATGATGGTATTCTGTATCACTATTCTAAGTGCCCTGAATATGTTTTATAAATTATGGTTAAAACTATAACAACTTTAACAACTATATGAAGCTGTTTGTAACAAAACCTCCAAATCTTTTTCTCCCATATTGACCATAATCAGAATCTTTATTTATTGCCAGGTGTATCAGGTACACACTAGGGATTTGCTTTGGTTCATTGGTGCAAATAGCCGTAAAAATAACAATAGAATAACACAATCCATTAACACATACTCTGGTCTTGGTTAAAAGGAAATGCTTTGACTGTCAACTGTGTTATCAAATTATCTTCAAACAGATGATGAAAACTGACAAACTCATAGCTGCTACTGTTGCATCAGACTGACAGGGAACAGGATTGGAAAGAAAACCTCCAGATTAAGCAGTTTGATGTGGATGAGGACGACTTTCTACCGCATTCCTAATGAAAGTAACGAATGACTGTCAAAGAAAATGGTTGTTTCATAATGCATGATATTGCACCGCACATAACTCCTAAACTTTTTTTTAATGTTTGGAAATTATGAGAAAAACAAAATCATTCATGGCTCTGATGGCCCAAGAACATGTGGCTCGATACATTTCAGCTCTCCATCTAACTGCTGAGTTATGGCTTTAACTTTCTCACCATGACACCCCTCTTAAAACACGGAAAGAAACAGGAGTATTATATCATAAAGTGGTCCTGAAATTGTTTACAGGTTTGTCATCACAGATCACCGCTTCGTCCCATTGTTGTTATCTGACACATACTTGACGTTTGGAAAGCACTAAAGTGCAGCTTGGACCTCATAAATGTTTCTCCCAGACGGACATAACTAATGGCAGGTGCATAATGTGTTTGTGTTGCTAAATTGAGTGAACAGTCAAAAATCAGGGACGTATTCCTAAATGTCTGCTGGAGGTGAAGCTTTGTTAAAAAAGATGTTTATGTCAAACCTCAATCATTTTTTGTGTTATCTCACAAATTGTGTTTCATCAGAGGTGGCAGAAGAAGCATGAAATTCATAAGAGAGCAATGAGAGAAAAACCCCTGACAAATGTAGAGCTGCTGCACACAGAAAACACCCTTTATACAGTTAAATCATTGTGTACCTCCATGGTTTCTTTTTCATATTCAACGCTCGTCTCTCGTCCTAGAGATGTGCCACCGTCGGTCTCTCACTGAAGATGAGATTTTTTATTTTGACGGTTGTAATTTCAGAAGACGTGAAAATGAATCCTTAATTTACACACTACTAACTCCGACAAGATATCCATTCAAATTAGTTCTGAAAGAGAGAAAATCTGTCCCAAAATCAAGCCTCCATGGACTACATGATTTTAAAGCGTTCCCAGTTTCTGAGTAAGCAAAAACCAATAGAACGGAAGTGTCTCTTCAGTTGTTTATTTTTTTTCTTTTTAACTAATTTACAGAAGTCTGACATTGTTAATCACATCACTGTTGTGGGTTTTGCTTGTTTCTCTGGTGCCTGTGCTGTTGATGCTAGCCTTCTATAACTGCAACACATTTCTGAGAGGGACATTTGTGCAAACATGGGACTATTTTTCTAACATGGAGATCTGACTATTGTAGATTCTGTAGACTGGACTCACTTTCCATGACAGAAATTCACAGCTTATGCACAGCATCCTTCTGTCTGAACAGTTTAAGTGTAGCTTGCTTAAAAGGCCTCCTAACTTCAAATAATTTAAAAAATACAGTACAGTTGTGTGAAAAAAAATACTATTGTATTTTATAAATATATGTATACTGGTATGTATATACTGCATTTGTACTTGTTTGTTGCTTTCTAAATCAATGCCAATGTGGATGGAGTGTACAAACTGTAAATCCGTCCCATTTTAATAAACATGAAACTGTATATCAACTCATGGAGTCTCAATTTCATATTTCACACACCTAAAAGTAATTCCCATGTGTGTGTTTTTGGCATGACTATTGTTGTTTTCCTCTTGTGTAATAGCTTTTGACAGTGACTGTCTTGCGGGTTGAGTTGTGATGACAAAATATATAGATTTAAAGAGGGAATGGTGAAGAGCGTTGTTTGATTAACTTTGGTATTAACTTCCGTCTGAATATGGATCAAAGTATATTCATTTTAGTACAAAAACACTGCATATGACGTATCTCATAATTGTAAGTGGCTGCAGGCTTGTTGTAGTGGCGGGGCTGACTCCTAGCCCCGTCCCTGAAAGTTAAAGTTAAATGCAAAAAAAAAACAAACATGCAAATATAATTTCCAAAAATGACATGCCCAAAATGAAGATTGAAAGGTTTTATTTTGAAAAGAGATACTGGAAGTGTGAGTATGCTATAATCTCTTCATTGACGTCGCTTTGACTAAGTTATCAGTTCCTTGCTGTCACCACTAGAGGGCAGCAAACACTCGTGATTTTAAATACACAGATCAACTAGAGGTAGACTCAGGAACTGATAATGCTGAAAACATATACACATTCTACGACGGAGTATTAGGGACACATTGAGGAAAACAAAATCTGAGATTTCATTATGAGAATAAAGTCATAACTTTACGAGAAAAAAAGTCGTAATATTATGAAAACACCTTACCAGCAACCAACAAAACGGGCGAGAGAACACAGCAGCCTGAGCCTGTTTCTGGGCGGGTAGCAGTTTGTCTCGGTTTATTTCTTCGGAATAAACACAGTTTCTTGCACAAGGTCCTGATACTGATGATAATGTGGTGCTGATGTACCAAACGATTAAGTATTTCCTTATTTATGAAACCTAAACTAAAGTATAACTTCACAAAATGCTCCACGTTCCTCATTTTCACACAGGCGGCATGCTGCTCCATTTCCCCTCTAAAATAACACGTAAAACGTATGACTTTATTCTCGTAATATTATGACTTTTTTTCTCGTAAAGTTCTGACTTTATTCTCGAAATCTCCGATTTTTTTCCCCTCAATGTGGCACTAATACTCCATCGTAACATTCAAGTGTTAAACAAACAGTAAATAAAAATGACCTGTTGCAAACTAGTCTCATTACTCGACTTTTTTCTGACATTTAATTTTTTCTACATTTTTCTGACTTTTTTTCTGACAATTTTTTTTACATTTTCTGATTATCTTTTTTACATGTTTCTACCATC